>PVJO010000183.1:0-294407 GCA_004026905.1 Hystrix cristata
ACTATCCGCCCTGCACCCAAGAAAGCTTCCTAAATTTATTCAGCCCCAATGACCAGCAGGAAGTGCCCCTCCTAATTGCCCAGCTTAACTGTAGGTACCTTGCAAGGAAAACTGCAGAATGAAGGAATGAATAGCTTGCTTTCAGGACAGGACTCTGAAACAAAGACTTGTTTCTGTCTTTGAGACACAGAAGGGCAAGCAGGATGGGCTAGTGGTCCACATCTTCACACTAAGCAGTCTGACACAACTGTGACCATCATTCAGGATCTTAATCTCTCTGAGTAAAGAACCAGTGCTCTCCTTCTTAGAGTTATGCAATAGTTTACCAGATAAAGATAAAATAGGTTCCATAAGTATAACAGTTGCTCAAAAATCATCACTTCATATTTTTTTTAAAAATCTGTCTCTTTACGTTGTTCAATGTTATCTGGAAACATTAACATCTCCTTAAACCTTAATTACCTCCTCCAGCCTCCATGTTTAAAAAAGTGGAGTCACACTGGGAAGAGCAGTAGTGGCTTCTATTTTATAGGCAATTTTAAATGGATGATAGGCAAGTAAAGGCTACGAAGACTATACTTGAAAAAAAAATATGGCTGAAAGTTGCTATCCATTAGTTATTAAAAGGCTTTTCAATCTAAATAAAGATTCTTTCACACCCTTCAAATTAGCTCAGGCTTTAAATGGCAGCAGTTTAGCATTAGTAAGGTTACTGCAAGGCTGTGTGCGCTATGACTGTAAGTCTGTATTGTTATACTGCAAGGGAGAACTGTCCCTTTTTGCTCTTATTGGTTACATCAGTGTGTACACACATTCGCATTTTATTCCATGGGTTTTTGTCTGTTGTTCTCATTTTTATTTAGATTCTCAAATTTCTCCAGGTTTGGCCATGGAAGTCCCTTGAAGTCGAAGCCTGTTTCTTGCTGACATGCTCCCACCATTCCTGGAATGCTCCCCGCCATGGGGGTCAAATACAGAGATATTCCAGGTTCTCCTTATACTTTCTTAACCTGATTTCTGTACAACTATTTTTGGTTCCTTTAACAGTGTATGGCATATCTGACAGCAAGGGATGCTCAGCTTCCCTTGCTGGTAGTCTCATTGCTTCTGATACTCGACATTTTCATACTTACCTATGTCAATTAAAAAGCCTTAATTCATATTGGTATGGCGCATTTTAATCCAACAATGTAAAGAGCTCTGGATGTTGATTTTTGTTTTTATCTTTACCATTCTCTTCTATTTACATTGGGGTTACTTTTCTTCTTCCTTTTTGTCGCTACTTAAAGGAGAAAGTTGGATCATTCATTTAAAATTACTCTTTAACACTCAGAACAATAAACTTACATTTACCTGTGTCCCATAAATTGTGATATGTCATCATTTGGTACAAAATGTGTTCTAATTTCTCTTGTGATAACTTCTCCTTCCAAGAGTCATTCAGAAGCATCCTATTTAATTTCCAAAACAGGTACTTTTCTAGAAATACTGTTACTGCCTCCTAATTTAATTCCATTATTGTCAGAAAACATACTTGATGCTATTTTAAAAAGTGAAATATATTAAGATTTGTTTTAATCAGAACATGTGGTTTACCTTGGAGGAATATTTTCCTATACATTTGAAATATATGTGCAGATACATTGTATTCTCTACTTTTCGGTTATACTATTCTATAAATGTCATCAGGTCAAATTGACAGTGTTGCTCAAGTCATTTGTATCCTCACTAATTATTTTATATTTTATTAGTTTTTGCCTCACTTACTTAAAACTCTGTTATTAAGCATAGATATTTATAAATGTTATGCCTTCCTGATGACTTGATATTTTTTAATTATGAAATGTTCCTTCTATCCCAGGTAAGATCACCCTTTTCTTGAAGTAGAATTATTTAAAATTCTTTAAAATATACTTTTAATTCAAACTATTTGAGTTTTTGTATGTTATATTTAAAGTGGTTCTCTTGTTCACACAATGTAGTTGGCTCTATTTTTTAAAATATAGCCTAACAATGCTGTTCTCCTAATTTGAGTCTTTAGTGCATTTACATTTAGTGTAGATACGGGTATGAGTTAAGTAGGTTTATTATCTGTTCCTAATTTTCTATCCCAGCTTTCTTCTTCTTTTGTTGTTGCTCCTCTTCTCCTCCTTCTCAATCTTCTTGCTTTATAGATTAAATATGTATACTGGAACAGCATGGTCTATTTAGTGTTAAAATCATGCTACTTCATGTCAATCACAAGGAATGTCCAACTCTAGATTTTATTTAAACTCTCTTCTTTTCTACCTACATAAGCTATATGTGCCAAAAAACAGTGACATTCTTTATAAAGTTATATGAACTCTCAAAAATAATAAAAGTAGCATTATAGCTTTTTATGTTATTATTTCCATGCCCAGTACTCTTTATTCTTCTCCTTAAACACACATTTTTATCTAATGTCTTTCTTTCAGCCTGGTTTTCTTTCTTAAATACACAGATTCTGTAGTAGTGGTCTAATTATGATGAAATCTATTTTAGTTTGTCTAAAAATAACTATATTGATGTCTATGAAGGATAATTTTGTTATATAAATTCCCAGACTATGAATGGATATGAATGGGTAGATTTGTGGCTAGGTAGATTTCTTTCTTTTCCAGTCATTTAAAGTTTCCTTATATGTAAAGCATGCTTTCTTCTGATCACTTTCAGGATTCTTATTAATTGATTGATTGATTGATTTTGTTTTTATCACTATTACTATGATGTGGAAGTTTAAATCACAATAGATGTGGTTTTCTTTATATTTACCCTTCTTGCGTCTTCCTGAGATTTCTGTATGTGTTAACTTTCAAGTATTTAAACAAATTTGGGGAGATTTCAAATACTCTTTACATAACATCGTATCTCTACTTTTTCTGAAACTCATTACCTAAAAGCTATAGCACTAATGTTATTCCACATGTCACTGCTCTTCTGTTAATAATTAAATGATGTTTCTCTGCTCTTTACATTCAATAACTTACATATATATGTATTAAATTCAATGACTTATTATGTTACCCCTATTATGCTTTTAAATCCATTCAATGAAGCTGTTATTTCAAATATTTTTAATTATAAAATTTCCATTATTATATGACCATTCATTTAAATTATTCTTTAAATGTATAGTACATGCTTGCAAGTCATTATCTGTTAATTCCAAAATCTTGGTCATGACAGGATTAACTGTTTTTTCTCATGAGTATGGTTTATGTTTTTCTATTTCTTCACACATCTAATAATTATTATTTATAAAGGACATCCTACACAATATGGAGACAAGATTTCATTATCTTACTCCAAGAAGCATTGATTTTTGTTATAGCAGCCAGCCAACTTAGCAAAGTTCAGACTTCCATTCTACTCTCTCTGCTCTGTTTAGCAGCTCAAATGTCCTCCTGGTTCTTTCAACCTTCCTGCTAATGCTTCACATGAGTTCCCTCACAGTCTTTCTCACATATACACATGTCAGAGACCAACCCAGAATCGGGGATGATTCCATAGGCACACGGTATCTGGTGTTTCCTCCATATTGTAATTATCCACCACTCATCTCACTTTCTGACTACTCTGGACAGTTGACTTTCATGCTCACATTTGTCCAACTCAGTAAGACCACAGCTTTCTTCTTGCCTTTCATTTGTCTTGTACCATATAGACTAGGGTGTCCCTTAGGGGTAAATGCCAAATGCATGCCATTTTTCCCCAGCTGTAGTTCCTTTCTTTCATATTGTAGTTCATCTTCTTTCCACCCATGGTTGCTGTCAAATTTTGTCTAGAATATATAATTGTTACACGTAGCAGGGTCTATCCAAAGTAAGATAATCTGTTATTCATAAGAATAAAGCAATTAATGCTATTTTAAATACCTTTATAAATATATAATCAATATGTAAAAAGTTATTTGTATTTCATATGTACAGTGTGATACATATTATATACATAAATCAATGGGCATATGCCCACGGGCATGTATACAGGAAACTATCACCATAATTGAGGTACCGAAAATACTCATCACTAACAAAAATACTAGAGCATTTTCAAAGATGTTTAGCATTACACCTAATAAGAATCATGATACTTATTTCCATCAATATAAAAATCTAAACGGGGTTGGGGATTTAGATCAGTGGTAGATCATTTGCCTAGCAAGTGCAAGGCCCTGCGTTCAATTCCTAGAGCCCCCGCTAAAATCTAAACCATACGAGTCTGTAGTAATTTTATGCCAAAAATATGGTTACGTATTTTCTGCACAAAATATCTACTGCAGAGTTAATTATAAAAGTAGAAGGGAGTAAGTGGCCTAAATACCTAAAAAAATTTTTAAAATTCTAAGATAACCATGCCATAGCCACAGGGTACAAAGTTATGGAGCTATTAAAACTGTACTTGAAAAGAATTTTGAATAGCATGACCATCACCATGTTGTAAAAATGCATGTATAAAAGATTAAGAAGAAATATAACACAGCTTTGTCAGAGTTTCCATTTGACTTGGGGGACTTCAAATGATTTTGAAATTCTACTTTATTGGCATTTTTCACCATGTCTATGATAAAAAAGCTTTATTTTGATAGTCATAAAATCTGATTTTTTGAACCAAAAAAATCTTGTCTTTATTCCAATTCTTCTGTGATCCTTAGGAAATCACTCATTTCCATATGCCATCTGGAATAGCACCACATCCTTATACTTTCCTGCGATAGGAGATAATTAGACTCTTTGGAGTCTGAATCCCGAGGTCACAGCATTGCCCGCATTGCTCATCTGACCAAATGGCCATAAACTGTCATTTAATTTCTCTGATTCTCATTTTCTCTATCCTGTACATCCAAGGCAATAACAATACTTATTTGAAAAAAGACCAAATGTAACAGAAGAAAAAGTGGTTTTAAATAGGAACATATTCCTAAGTGCTAGCTGTGTTTCCATGATAAATAGTTGTGGGATTTTAAAATGGATAGTTTCTAATCTTTAAGCTCATCTTTTCACCTAGGACATAAAGGCCATTATAGCTCTTTGGAGGTCTCGGCTTAGTTATTTGGTTTAAAAACGTTTGGTAATGACCTGATCACAGAGAAAACACAGAGGTTTCTTTTTTCTTTTTATTTCTTAAAAGATACCTAATTGTTTATCCATGAAAGTTATTTTGAAATGGGTCTTGACTGCATATATTCTCCTGTTATTCTTGCTCTTTTCCTTTGCATAATTTCTCTTCCTTCCAAAATCACAGAAAAAGCAATTTTCCACTGCTATTTTGGGGGTGAATGTAGGGTTCTTTGCATGAAGCACTATTCTTCCATCCCCCACTCCTACCAGCAGCCAAGTGCCTATAATTCAGTTCAGTAAGTTCTCTTTTATTCACACACATCGATTATTCCTTTAAAAACAAAATAATTTCCACTCAAAGCCTTTCATCTGTTGATCTCAGCACTTCAGAAACTAATTAATCTGCACTATATGCACGGATCAGCACTGTCCCTTTTGTTTTTAGATGAGCAAACAAACACTATGAAATTAAGCAGATTGCTCAAGGTCAAACAACACATCAACATCTGAGCCTGATTTGAACTCAGAATCTCATATTTTCAAGTTCAAGGCTAGGGATGTACACCAAAGTCTTGAGACCTGAATGTACACAAAGCATCTGAGATGCAGAGTCACGGACGACTACACCACATGATGCTGTGCATGTTGATAACAGAGACTAAGAATTCAGTATGGTTTGCCAAACGAAGTAGCTTTCCACGATTCTAGTTAAAAATGTAATGACTTACTTCTCTTACATTTTCTCTTCCTTCTTGATATGGGCTGATCATAATTCCCAGGTTGAATGGACAAGTCCAGTTACATTGGTTCCCAGCATCATTATGAAAACAAGATCCCTTTAATTCTCAACAGTGTTCAAGTTAAAGTTATGAATTAACTGGTCACTTATAAAACATCTGGACTATAGGCATAATATCACAAGGTAATTACATGCTGCCCTTCCCTTTCCAAAACCCATCACTCAGGAAGACAGTATTATGTCTCAGAAGACATGGTAGGCAGATACAATAGGAGATGAGAAGAAAGTAGAAGACAGAAGGAAACAAATAGAGTGGGGTTGGCAGGAGCAATGAATTCTGGGAACAGAGAGACAACCCAAGACTGAAAGAGAACTGGAAAGACCATGGAACTTCTGGCGGGTCTTCAATGGTTTAAAGCCATTGGGCATGGGAGCAATAACAAAGATTTCTTGTTCCAAGTGCTGCTCAGATTAGCACAGTGGCCCTTTTGAAAATGGACAGGTAAGTAAGAATTAAATATTCCAGTAGTGCCCACAATATCCCAAAGAGCAGTGTCTCTTCCCTAAGATCCAAGGATCATGCCTACCGATAAGGACCTAAATGACAGGGATAGAGTAGAGCACTCATCCTATTCTCCATAATCACAGTTGTGATCAAGTTGCTTAAAATCCTAGTGACTGACTGGATGTTCAGAGTCACTTAATTTGATTTTAAAAAATGGAATAATGTGACATTTCAGCACCTACTATGGAAAGATAAAACTCATACCAACTGCACTAGACAAAAGGCAAACTGCATTTAACTATAGCATATAGTCAATCATTTAGACCTCCCAAGAACAAATTTCAAAGAAAAGTACTAGTGATCCAGAATGCTCAATCAGCTCTGGTCCCTGTTTGGCTATGTACCAATCTATTGCCCAGCATCCCTTAAACACACAGGATAGGAATTGCCTGCCTGATTTAGTGAGTATCTTGCAACCAGCAATTACAGAACACTTGGGTGCATTATTCTTCTACAAAGAAGGTGGTGGGTCAAATGGTCGATCCCTCATCTAATGTTTTATCTGATAAAAAATATGCTCTCTGACATGTAACTTCAATTGTGCATATATTTACTAAACTGTAAACGATTAATTTATTATCCAATTTTCTTGTCAATTTGAGAGATGCTTTTTAATCCCTGCAAAGGAAAGAGGGAATTTAGCACACCATCTAGTTCTCAAGGTCCCAATCTGGAGTGCTCCCAGTATTTATGAAGTACCATCTCCTCTGAGTCACTGTCTGCATCTCATTAGGAGAGTCTGTTAGTCAGAGGGAGAAGTTCCTCAGGCCTGGGAGGGGAGCAAAGGGGATCTGATCATATTCCATCAGGATCACATATTTTGATCATTCATAGGCGCATATGATATGATAACATTTAACTTTATATTTTCCTCCTTTGCACAAATGAAAATAATAATTATTGTTGCAGAGGTTCAAATAGATGATCTAAAATTTGTCGCCTCTTGATTTCAAAATATTATTTTCTCTTAGTAAACTATAAGATTTGATGTATTTAACCATGGGGTCCAGAAAACACCCATTATCTAGACATGCTGTGTGAATATTCTTCTGATGACATATGCCACTTTGAAATAAAAACAAAATGAGATTCAGTGTCTTGAGTTAAAACATTTGCAAAGCATTTTACACACTTGGAGTCAATGCCTGCTTTGGCTCACAAACCTAAAAATCAATCTCTTCAAAGGTAATAGATTAGAGGATACTCACCCTAGCTTCTCACCCAGGACACTCTGAGCCTGGTTTTCCTTGTCAACAGTATGAAACATTGGAAGATTACCTCTGAGGGTCTCTCTTATTATAGAACAAGAGCCTGAGCTTCTTTTCCACTTAGAAAAATCCTGCTTTTTCTTCAGAAGCTTCCATAGCCTCTGAGAAACCTCCCCCAACTTCTCCTGAAAGAATTATGCACTCTCTCCTCAGAGCTGCCAAAACATTTTGTGTATGCATTTATTAGCGCACGTTGTAATGAGTGTAATATATGTTTGTTTCCCTCCTTGGCACCATGAGCTCTTCCAAGGTGGGAGGGGCATCCTGTTTGTCATGAAAAAAATCTAGGAAATGCCCTTCATCTTATTCTTCTCTTCCTGCCCATCCCTCTGCTCCACAAGTAAGTCCTGCCAACTTCACCTGAGATCTCCCTGCTCGCGGGACTTTGTTTACATGGCTGTCACCTTCCACCAAGGCATTCTTCTGACCCATTTCTAGGACAATTTGCTTTTTCCCCCTCTATTTTTCCCCTCATGCAATCCTTTCATCCATAGCAGGCACAGTGATCATTTAAAAATGTAAATCAAGCTAGGCAGGGTGGCACATGACTATAATCCCAGCACTCTGGGAAGCTCAGGCAGGAGGATCACAAGTTCAAGACCAGCATGAGCAATTTAATGACTAGCAAGACCCTGTATCAAAATAAAAAATAGAAGCACTAAGAATGTAGCTCAGGGCAAAAGCTCTGGGTACCACCAGAAAAAAAAGAAAAAAAAAAAAGATACTTCCCTACTCAAAACTTTCAGTGGCTTTCCACAGAATCTAGAATAAAATCCAAACTGCTTTCAGGTCTGCTAGTGTAACTTTAATGATCTGGCAATGCCTGGAAGGGACACTGGGACACTGGTAAGTCTAGAAATAACTTTGCCATTGTAACTAGGGAGTGTAGAGTACTGGCATCTAGGAGGTTGTAATAGTTAATTGATTGTGTCAACTTTTGTAAGAAACGCCCAACTAAATTGGATCAGTGTAGTTGTGAGGGTGGCCCGGGGAATTTACTGAAAGCAAAAGACCCACCCCAGGGTGCATTGTGGCTAAATGGTATAAAAGGGAAACAAAGGAGGTAAGAGTGCTTCTGTTTCTTCGGAGAAGCTCCAGTCTTCACCTTCACCTTGGACATCATCTTCAGTCTCCCATCACAGACTCTTCAGCCTCCTGATACGGACTTGCACAGGACACAACAGTGAGCTCCAGGGCTTCGAGTGGATCCTTCCACATCTGAATCTGTGGACAGCCATCATTAGTCAATCTTGTAAATTATTGTATATTTGTGTATCTTGCATTAAATCTGTTCCTCTGGTACGTACCGACTGATACAGAGGTGGAGGTCAAGTGTGCTGCTAAACATCCTGCAATGCACAGGACGGGCCCTCAACAAATAACAAGCCAGTCCCGAAGATCAGAAGTTCTGGGGCATCATTGCCCACTCACCTCTCCAGTCTCAGCTCATGCTGCTGTTCCTGTTCTCCACCAAACTCCAACCATGGTGGCTCTCGCTTGGTTCCGGAGCCGCTCCAGCTTGTTTCCACTGTAGGACCTTTGTACCAACCAGCTTTTCTGCTTGGAATGCTTCCCTGATATTTACATATGCTCACTCCTTAGCACACAGGTTCCAGCATGATGGCTATCTCATGGAACAGCTATCTTTTACCTCTTCGGCCCAAGGACCCACCTAGCCGCTTGCTGTCACATCAACTAGTTGTGATTCATCATTTAATTGAAATCATAAGCATCTGACATAGTATTTCTTATGTATTGATTTGTTTATCCCAGGCTTTTCCTGAACTATAAGATCCAAAAAGACAGAGAGCATCTCTGTTTTATTTTCTATTGTATTCCCATTTAAATCATTCCACACATTTTTAATACAAGTAACAAAATTCCCCCAACTCTATTCAAGTTTCAAAATTTAGGAAGAAAAAGGTGACAGATTTTTACTTTCCACCTCTAATGCAGAGAACTTGAACAGCACCTCTAAAAGCTACATGGAAAGATTGGGACTTATGGATATGTAAATACATTCGTGCATAAGTGGAAACATTAAAGTATGCATGCAAGTGCCAACGCTGACTGCAAACCTTCTAATTAATGGATTAGCATCCACTTAGCGCACAGCAGCACACACACTGCTCTGGGCGGGGCTTCTCCTGCATACCTGCCAGTTCACAGCCATCTGATGAAGGGTTCCTGGCCCTATGCAATGGAGCCAAGCACACCGTGGCCTTCTGAACGGGCTGCCACGCGTCTTCTGCTGGACCATTCACCAGCCATGCTACACGGCTGCCCGAAGGATAAGACAGTCACTCTGAGACCAGTAGACACATAAGGAGCTTGAAGAAGTACAGTCCCATGGTCCCCAAGCCTGAGAAGGCTGCATCAATTTTTATTTCAGGCCTTACTAGTCCGCAGCCTGATTTCTCCTGGGGGCAACCTCAAGCTTTACAGTCCCTGAGCTTTCAGGTCTGTGTTCATTTGCTTGGCAGCTATAACCTGAGCTGAATTTCTGAGCAGGATGGTCATTATTGATTAGTACCCAGAGAAATGGACGCCCTGTTTGCTTCGGTCATTCAATTTCAGATGCTTGTTAATGCCCACCCCTCATCCTACAGGTAGATGGAGGAATCTGAGATCAAACACCCCAGCTTTTTGAAGAGTAATTGGACTAAGTGCGCCTTCATTTTAGAGTTATGGGAATCAAACCACAGAGGGGATGGAAGTGAGGAAATCTAATATTTCAAAAGCCAGGTGTCTGCTTTCATGTGATGTACTTAATGATCTCATCTTCTTGAGCACTATCAAGGAAAAAAATGAGATGTTCATCAATGATTGAAAAGTATTTTAAACAAAGGATGCCGTGGTACTTGCAGTGGGCGGCTATTGTGACAGCGCAGGTGCTGTCTCTGCAGAGTCGCATGCATCTGTGCATATTCTTTCCTCATTCTCTCCTTTCCCCACCAGAGCCTACAGGAACAGCAAAAGGGGCTCCAGGCATGAGGAAGCAAACCTTCTGGCTAAATCTCTTCAGCGGCCATCTTCCTGTGCTAGCCAGAGACCTAAAAGTACTCAGGAGTACCCTGCAACGGTTCAAGGTTTTCTTATTGCAACTGATAAAAAGAAATGCAAAGCCAAGCTGGCTTAAGAAAGGGGAAAGGTGAGGGGATTTACTACTTCTGGTAGCTGAATAGTTCAAGACATGGAGGAGCTCAGGCAAGGCAGGGATCCAGGGACATATTAAATGGCATCCCTGGCCAACATCTTCCCAAGCCTCGTTCCCCTTCACCATCCCCTGCTAAGCACTGTTCTACTCTCTGCTTCTATGCATTCATCATTTTTAGATTCTACGTATAAGTGAGATCATGGAATATTTATCTTTAAGTGACTGGTCATTTCATTTAGTATAATGTCCTCCAGGACCGACTGTATTGTCACAAATGGTAAGATTCCTTCTTTTTAAAGGCTGAATAGTATTCTATTCACATAACCAAAAAGAAAAAAACAATTTTAGTTCTCAATTTTAAAGTTAATTTAAAAATAATAAGTATAAAAATAAATACATTTTTGGGATCACCTTTCAATGGTGTCGTTGAGTCTTTGTTTTTGTGCCTCTTGGTTCTATAGCACTTCACAATCTCCATGAATATGTCTCATTCTTAGGCTCCAAAATGGCTGTAAGCAGCTTCAGATCTACATCGTTTCAAGTTCCATTAAAATTTTAAAACCCCACAGACTTAGCGTCACTGGTTCTGACAGGCACGCATTCAGCTTTCAACAGTCAGGGCAGCTGGAAACACATTGCTTTGACTAGGCAGGTGTGATCCACATGCTCCCTCTCCACAGACGGAATAAAGGGAGCGCCTCCACTCGAACTCACAGACTGAAAATGAGATTGAGGGAATGGCAGGAGGAACACTGGGCCCTGCCACAGAAGCAAAGGGAGGGATCTGGGGCTGTAGAGTTGACCAGTGCTCACTGCACACATGAGGAAAGAGAGCTTAACTCTAAAGGAAATCGCAATCCCACACACAGTGAGGTTAAAAATATGAGAACAGAAAAGCTGGGTGATGGTGAATCTCTTCTTTCTTTCCTATCACCTGGTGGCTCTTTTATGATCCTGTAAGTCATTTTATCATCCCAGACATCTTGAGTTTAAATTGGCGCTCTTGGGGAACAAAGGAGGGGGAGGGGAAAGGAAGAGAAGGACAAGAGAAATAAGAAATAGAAAGGAAGAATGGAAACAAAGCTTTTGTAAATAAGGAGAGAGGAGGGCGTGAAGGGAGGGGAGGGGAACGGGAAAAAAAAGAAGCAGCAAGGTATATCACATACAGGTACAAATCCCCTATGATGAATGTTTTCACTATGTAGATCTAAAATTTACCATTAAAATAAATTTTTTTTAAAAAATTGGCACTAATGGCTTCTTTTTACACCTCTTTCTTTAACAGCCCCCCCACCAAGTCCTTTCAAACTTAGGTTGTCTCTTTTCTCACAAGCAAGACTTGCACCTGCCAACCTAAGGCAGGTCCTAGAAGTCACGGTGCATGGTGACAGCCACATTCTGCCAAAAGTGGGGCCCAGCAAGCAGCGCCCCGGGAGGGCTGTACAATCATACAGAGGAGGAAGGCATCTTAACTTCTGTTTCCTTCACTGGAAATTAGGGACACGGGTTCTTGCCGAAGGTAAGGAATATGATAAAGGCAGTAACTAAAAGCTGGTGTTTGAACTCACAAGACCCCTTTATTCTCAAGGGCAAATATTCACCATTCAGCCTCACTCACCCCCAAAAGGCATGGATTTGAGCCGTCACTAGTGAACCCTGACCTCACCAAGTCTTCACTAACTTCCTTTGGCACTTCGAGTAAAGTCCAAGCTCCTCTCCAGAACTTACGTTCCCCAACCTATGGCCCCTGGGTACATGTCTACCCTCATCTTTGAGTAACCTACTACCACCTTAACCCCTTTCTCCTTGCTTTTCAACCCTACAGATTCTTTATTTTTCAGTCCCTAAAAATATTGGAGATCTTTGCAGCTCTCCGCCTTTCTAACCAATAATGCCGCTCTTGCCCTTCCCACCATACCTGGCCTGTCTACCTTCTCGTGAACAACTCTTTAAATTTCCATTCAAATACCAACTGTTCTGAGCGACTATATAGACATCCCTACCAGTCCCCCCTCCCATCTCCCTTAAACTGCAAGAAACTGCTGAAGACTTATGACGTGTCTCATGTGATTTTGACGAGTAAGGATACTGAGGGAACTTCTTGGTTTTTTCTTTGAAACGCCTTAGTTTCTTTCACAGACTTTTGGTTACCTCACTCATTTCTCCATTTTTTAGTTATTGTTGCTTTTCTGCCATTTGCACTAGGATCTGAGATCCATCAGTGCAGGAATTGTGTCTGGTACATACCCATGACTAGGGCCAAACAGATACTCAGTTGGTTTTAGTTGAATGAATGGAGAAGGACTTGGGCTCACTCATTTCCCAGTGGAAAGCGAGAAGTGAAGGAAGAGCAGGAAATAGTCCACATGGCAAAGAGAAGGCCCACATCAGAGTGCAATATGTAACTATATGGCTAAAATGTCCTGCCCACATTAAGCTAAGTTTGACCTTTGATCACAGCATCAGGAGAGCAGGGCAAAGCTTAGAAATGCAACCTTAAATAAATAGTTGAGGGAGGGTGCTCCATGCAAAGATCTCATTGGCCTACTCTTCCCCAAACTCGTATTTCAGCCACCTGGTGCTGGAGTCTGATATTTTACAGCAAGGACATCATCTTCTCAGCTTGTTGCTAATCACTGCTTGAGAGCTTGTGATATATGAGTCATTGTGTAATCACTTTATATGCATTACCCCTTGAGTTCTCTCACAATATTATGAGGTACATTTATTACTATCCCCAATTCAAGATGGGGAAACCAAGGCAAAAGAGGTTAAGTAATGTCGCAAGCATAGCTGGAATGTGACAGAGTCCGGAACTACACCCAAATCCATATTCGCACCATGGCTATGATCTGATGTCCCTGCCAAAATCTAGTAGTGATTAGAACAGTGTGAAGAGGTGATAAGGTCACATGGGCTCTGGCTTCCTGAGTAGATTAATGCTGTCACCGTGGAAATGAGCTAGGGATGGAAGTGTTCTCACTCCACCCCTCTGCCTGGTACTTACTCCCTTTCCCTGTCCACAGTAAGATGCAGCAGGAAGCCCTTACAGATGTTGGCACCATGCTCTTCAGTATTTTCAGATGTATATTTCTTTCTTATAAATCACCCAGTCTGTAGCAGTGACAGAAAATGGGCTAAGACAGCCATGATGCATACTGCCTGTTTACATCTCCATTATTTAAGTGCAGAAAAGCAGGGCTCAGCCAGCTCCACAGGCTCAATCTTATCCACCCCACTGATATCTTCCCACAGTTGCATCAAGATGAGGCTGAGCATTACTCCGTCTGTAAACATTTTAGTGTTAGTGTGAGGGTGAAAGCCTGCAGGAGAGCAAGGTTTTAGAAGGGAGGAGAGAATCTGAAGGTAGCAACAGGAAGAGGGTGTCCTGGAAAACTGCTGGTGAGACACCTTCAGACATGGATCTAATTTATATGTAAGTAGTAGATTCTACAGGAATAAGTTTGTAAGAGAAGCTGCCTGGTACCAGCCAGTTTGGTCCAGTCCCAAGGGAAGGATGCTCTTTGCTTAGGAAACTAGAATCCCAGGACGTGGGTGGAACAAGCATTGCCTGGTGGTGTGTAAGAACCGTGGGCTACCTCAGATCACAGAAAACTGCAGTGCTTGCTTGCTGCCTTGGTCTTTAATTAAAATGCCACATCCAAACACTCAGAGATGGAGGCATTATAAACTTGTTCACACATTTACAAAGAGGCCTGGGAAGATGAAATTCTTCATTTGTTCCTTGAGATAAATAGCTTTATGATTGCATAACTAGGTGAATTAGAAGACCTCTGAGGCCCTCTGACCCTGACATTGCAACAAGGCATAAGAGTAACTGCGTAAGCTTCATTTCTTCCATGTATACCCTTGAGAAGCCCTGTACCATGTATGTCAGATATAAAAGAAATATGTTTACGCCTTCCTGGGGGGAAATGTACATAAAGAGAAAAATGGAAGACAGAATTAAATAGGAATGACATTGCTTGGTGCCACCTAGCAAACTGCAGCTGAATCAAAATGCATAAAGGGGGCAGAAGAAATGCAATTTTGTTGCAATATTTGTGTATTATTTTTATCTTCCTCCACAAATAAGATGATGATTGGATTCAAATCACATTTCAAACAGGATTCATTGCTGAAATGTCAAAAATGAGGTAGCACTCAACTCTTGCAAAACCTTGAAATCTGTTCCATAAAAGGCAATTT
Organism: Hystrix cristata; assembly: GCA_004026905.1. NCBI lineage: Eukaryota > Metazoa > Chordata > Mammalia > Rodentia > Hystricidae > Hystrix > Hystrix cristata. The sequence goes on from PVJO010000183.1 coordinate 15,017, forward strand.
CAGCATAAAGTCTGGTTAACCTTGAATAGTCAGATTAATGATCCAGCACCTTTCGACTGAGCACCAATGAATAAACAAAACTTTACAAGCAAATTTAGCAACATCTTAGGAGAAGAAAAGCAAAACCAATCAGGAGAGATGAATGGCGGGGAAACAGAGACATTTCAGGGTAGAAGGAGTGATAGCAGCACCAAATGCACTACAGAGAGCAAGATATCACCATTTTCCTTACAATTTCCATACAGTGGAGTTAAAAATCAAAACAAAACAACAATGACAAAACAGATTCTACGCTGCCCAGAGGAATCACCTACACTTTGACAATTGGTTTCAGATTTTGGCTGTGACTAGTTAATTCATCTTGTGTTATTTTTTTAGTGAGTTGGTCTTGTCCCAACCAAATAAAGGAAGCAAGATGGAAAAGAAAACAGTATTGCTACCCACAGGAATTGGGACAGAAAGAAAAAATAAAGTCACACTTCCACATCCCCTCAGCCACATGGCATTTTGCATAATGCACAGGAAAAGAGGAAAGGCAAAAGATGCCAAGCTCCAGAGGTTCCACTTCAGTGTAATGAGCTCCCCACCTCATTGAGGTTTGATGTCTACTTCATCTTGGCTTATATAACACCTGCATCTTAAACATAACTAAGTCAGAGCCTCCTAGAGATTTACAAGTGTGGGAGAGGAGCCCATACTGTGTCTTCTCCTGAAGAAGACCTAAGAATCTCATAGCACAGATCACCAAGGGGCTGTGCAGCCTCCACAAACACCTCGAGTCCTAGATGTGGAATCCTTTTACCTGCTCTGAGAATTTGGGTGTCTCTACAGCTAGCCATGCCAGGAGCTGGCCTCTGGTTTGCAGCTTTCCTGGCTTCACAGAGTACCGTGGGCCTGAAGGTGGGCTTGGAGAGTGCAAAGTATTCCACACCTTTCAGTGAGGCAAAGCTTGTCCCCACCACACAGTGAAGACAGCTGAGGCCCAAAGAATTAAAGCAACTGGCTCAAGGTCACACCATTCTCTAGGAGAATCCAGATCAGCAGATACCAAGTCTATTGTTCATTTCATGATTCCTCAGTGATGCTCTTTCCTACTCTACGGGAGTTGGTAAGTGCAAGAAACAGTGTGCATCTTGCTCCTTCTCTTCCAGCCCACAAAGTGGGCCTCGGTTCTTGTTTCTGCCCAGTCCTCTGCTTTAAGACAGGGGATGGTGAACTCTCCGCTCAGGCTACAAGCTCCCAGTCAGTTTTTGTGTGGCCCATGGGCCGAGAGTGACAGTTGCAATTTTGAGTGATTGGGGAAAAATTTACAAGAACAATAACATTCTGGGAGACATGAACATGATAGGAAGTTCAAGTTTCAGCATCCATACTAAAGCCATATTGGAAACTGCCACACCCATCTGTTTACCTATCCTCCAGGCAGCATTCAGGCTATAAGGAAAAGGGAAACAGCAAGAGAGACTGTCCAAAGGGCCCACAGTCTGAGCTATTTCCTCTACAGTCCTCTTCAAAAAGAGTCTGTTCTCTGAGGGAGCAGTGGATGAGTCGAACCGCGTCTCTGCTCTCATGAAATTTGCCCTGCAGTAGCAAAGACAGCTATTAAATCTGTGTCTTGGAGCCAGCCAGAGCAGGAACTGACCAGATGAATGCCTGGCGGGGTGATGAGGTCCACCTGCTGGAATGCACAGGACACAACACAGGCCCGGCTCCAACAGCAGCAGATGTGAAGCCCCTAAGACAGGAGCGCCTGATGCCTGGCCCAGCAAGCAGGACCCAAGTGCTCAAGGCAGTACAGCTGCACACTGATCTGTTCCACTAGCAAAGAGCAGCAGGCCCAGACTAGATGACCCTAGAAAGCATTTAACATCCAGTAAGCAGAGTGAGGACACTGGGACAGAGTCCCGGGTCTTACTTATCCTCTGCTTCTCTCCTGGTTCAAATTTTAGCATTCTCACTCATACAGCAGAAAGACTGCCAATGCCCGACGGTGCCTTGCTGCCTTCCTGAAAGGCCCCTAGAACCCATCCTTTCCTCTGGCTCTCACATTGCGTCTCTGGTTTCCTGTCTGATTTCCCCCAAGAACTTCCCAAAACCCCCACCCCAGCCCTGCAGGAACGCTCTCTGTGCACTGTCCTCTAAAATACTCCCACAATCATCATGTGCACTACAAGTCTCCAGTAAGATGGTTAAAAAAAAAAAAAAGAAAGAAAGAAAGAAAAAAAAATCACTCACTGTAGCAAGCAAACAGAGAAAGGCACAGAAAAATGGGAGAGCCTTTGCCTCATCCTTCAGATTGGTAAAGGAAAGGCCAGACATGCCTGAGGCTCTTTAGATGCTGCTGGTCCATGCAAACTGGGCAGGCATCTGTACCAAACCATGTGACAATACTGATGGAAATCAATGATGTGTTTTCTTTTGTACCTAGAGATCTTCTGAGTATCCATTTTAGGGAAATGCTTGCATGTGCCCCAAAGACATTTGTTCATGGACAATCACTATAGCAATTCCTGTTAGAGGAAAGAAAGAGAAAGGAAGAAGTGAACAGCCTAAATCCACACCCAGATATGCTTAATGGTCCTTACCTGTTACCACTATTTATCCCAACATACTGGCCTTCCTGTGCTCCTTCGCCAGCTGTCAGCTGCTTACTTCTTCTTTTCTAGACCCAAGCTACTGGGTTTCAGTAAAGGAAACTAACCACGCACTACTCAGATTCACTGCAAGCAGGGGCTGGTTAGGGAGTCTACCGTGCCTGTGTGTCCGTGCTGCCTCTGCCCCACCACTGTTCCCATCCTGAGAATAGTGTCAGGTCCTGTTTAACTGTCTTATTTGCCCTTTCATTCCCAGGGCTCAGAGACTAGAAGCCACTCAATAAGTCTCTGAATAAGCAAATTTCTCCCATTTTCCATAGGGCTACTTAAAGCACTGTCGATCTTCTTCACATTGCCAACCTCCTCAGATGCCTCCCACCTCAAACACACACAAAATGCCAATGAAGAAGATTGCGCTGAAAATCCTACCACAAAGCCTACAGACTTCCTGCACCCCAAACTTTCTCTCTTTTCCTTCTGTTACAACAGGAAGGTGTCTCCTCTTGCATCTGTTCTCCCCTCAGGACCTGTGTTTGGTCGAGTAGACATGCCTGTCTTTCTGATGCCTCCTCAGGTCCTGTCCAGCCCTTGCCATCCTCCTGTCCAGTGAGCCCTCTCTAGATCTCCTACCCCTGTCTGACCACCTGTCTAAGACCCGGAGCTGTCTACTTTCTCAGTTTCCACGGACCCCACAAAAATACACTCTCAGGCTTCTGCCTCCCAGAATCATGGCAACAGCATCAATACTTTGTTGTGTGACTAAATCTAATGTATATCTTCTAATCCTTATACAACTTCTCCTCTGTGAATCACTTCACAGGAATGATTCTGCTCTGTGAAATTTTCTTACCTTGTACCCATTAGCCAACACTCCCCTGGCTTCCCTACTCCCCTCTGCTGACACTCAGGAGTTTAATGACCCTTCCTCTACCCTTCTTGAACTCAGAATGCCCCAGACTTCTCTCTTGGGCAAATTCCCACATACTTTACTGCCTAACTGGGACACACACAAATGAAAGGGGAAGAGGGATGTGAGGCTACTAGAAATCAGACTGGAGCCACAGGCATCAGCAGGAATATTCTGGTTTACAGGGATGACTGTCCACTGAATTCTCTGCCTGAAGTCTCAGGCACTTTAAATCCTCCATCTGCCTCTCTCCCAGTGAAGTACCTTCCATTCTTCGAGGCTACACAAATATAGTAATCCCCTACAGGAGCCCCAAACCCAACATTTCCAAAATGAGCACAGCATCTTTCTTCCCGAACCTATTCTTTATTTTTTGGCAAGTCACCCCTATGCCCTCAAATATCCAGTTCAGAAACCCAACCATCCTCCTCTGTCTTCCTCATTCCTAATACACAGCCACGGACTCATCACATCTGCCATGTTGCAAGCTCTCCTTGGTATTTAATCACTTCCTTCTCCTTCCATGCTTTCCCTTTCCAGGGTCCCTCTTTTCTCAACAACATCTATGCTACAGAATCGACCCCTGCCCCCTAACTTCCATATGTCTGCCCACCCTCTTAGCCCTACCCCCACTGAGTACACACACTCATGAAGAATCATCCTCCTGAAACTACTCAAGAGACATTATAAACACGACAATCACAAGTTAGGAAAAGAGCACTGAGGGAAATAAAGAGGATGCATAGATCATGCTTCATATGAGGATATATACTTTAATTGGGGGAGAAAAGGTGGTCGCTGTGGGGGTGACATTTGGGTTCAAAATGGGGAAGAGGCATCCAGGACAAGGAAAGAGCCACTGCAGAGGCCCTGGGGCCAGGCATAACTTAGTTAGAAATGGTGAGCGTGGGCACAGTCCCATGCCACCAGATGCCAAAATGGGAGTAGGACGTGTACACTCTGACTGTCTCGCCATGGCAAACTGAGGCACGAACACCATGGTGGTGAACTCCAATTCCAACCTTTCTCTACAGCCTGGCTGGGAACCACTTCCAGCAGTCAAATGCAGGAAGACACCTGGGGAGTTGTGGCGAAGGATCGTGACACCCGGGTTGTGGGGTCTGGAAAGCTTGGTCCCCGGCATGCCCAGATGCAGGGAGCCCTGCTCCAGCAGAGGTGAGAGGTGAGGACAGTAGGGAGCATGGTGGCAGCTGCGCCTGAGCTCGCAGCAGATGGAATTCTGAGGCTGCAGGGAGCTGGGGTGATGACAAACATCTGCCGCTGGCAGCCACCTTCCCAAACAATGAACGTGCTGGTGGCAGAGCCCACAGTCCATCCTGACAAATGAGCCCCATGTCCTACATAGGGACAGGTGGAGTCTCTGCTCCCAATATCCCCAGCCTCTCAGGGATGTGAAGAGCTACAGGAGCACAGAAAAATCCCATCTGATGGTCCTTGTCAGCTTTAAAAGGATAATAGAGCGCAGGGATTGGAAGCGACCCACAGGACAGGCCTGGGAACAAGAGATGTCTACATGTGGCACCACTGAGCTGAGCAGGGTCTTTCCAGGCCCACGGGAAGTGGGGAGGCCAGAGCTTGCCTGTGCCGGGAATCCACACCCGGGATGCTTCATTCTATTATGTGTGGCCTACCACTCCATTACCGCCTCTATATAAAATTACATTCCTGATTAAAATTTTAGTGCCAAACATTTTATATGATTACAGACAGAAAGTCAAAATTTGCATTTAAATAGACATATTAAAAACACTCTGCAGAGGGAGGACAGCAAAGCGATCTTGAGGAGTCTTTTAAGAGAGGGTGAGGCACTCTCCTCTCCTAGGACTTTCCCATGGCTGTCAACAGACCCTGCCCTTCCTGACTCCACTGAAGTGCGTCTGGGTGGATGTTGCTCCAGCTGACGCTCAGTTATCCTTCCCTAAGAAATGCCAGAACTTACAGCTCTGCCAAATATGTGCTGCCTTCTATATTGGGTTAAGTAGTGACCCCAGAAATTTGTGACCTGCCCGAACCTCAGAATGTAACCTTATTTGGAAACAGGGTCTTTGTGGATGTAACCAAACTACGATGAGGTCATCTGGTACTAGGATGGGCCCTGATCCAATGTTTGCTCTTCTTATAAGGAAAATAAACTGAGGACAGACAGACCAAAGGGGAGAAGGTCACTAGGCGATGAGACAAAGGTGTCTATGAGCCCTAGGGGTGCCAAAGACTCCCCAAACCATCGCGAACCAAAAGAGGCACTAGAAGACTCTCTTCTACACCCTTTGGCGCAAATACATCCCTTCTGACACCTCCTTACAGACTCTGGCCTCCAGAATGGTGAGAATATTAATTTCTGCTCTTTTAGTTCATGAGACTTTTACTGCAGCTCTAGGAAGCTAACACAGTGATATGAAGCTCTTAGGTTGGGCCCTAAAGCAAAAACTAGTGGCTTTCCAGGAAAAGAAGCCTTTGGAGGCAGAGACACACACAGAGGGAAGACGATGTGCAGAGATCTGAACTGCAGGAGGTGCACACATAGAAGGCCATGTGGGGACAGATGCAGAGATGCAAGAAATGCAACTATGAGCCAAGGAATGACAAGGACCACTGTTACCACCATGCCTGGAAGAGGCCAGAAGGATCCTCTCTTGGGTGTCTTTGGTTAATGTGACCCTATCTGTACCCTGACTTCAGATGTCCCACTTCCAAAACTATCCAGGGAACACATTTATGTTTTTTTAAGCCACCTGGTCTGCAATACTTTGGGAGGGCAGCCCTAACAAACGATTACACTTGCCCACTGAATGCCAGGCTACAGGACGTGGTCAGGGCACGAATGATAAGGTGCTGATCTCAGAAACCGGGAATCAAGAGACCACACCCAAAGCAAAGGCTAGATGAAAATCTTCATGACAGAAGGCTCACCTCATCCAGAGCAGTCAGGCCAGCTCTTCACAAGGGTGGAAAATGAACCCACAGAAAAGACCATGGCATTAATAAGGGGCATCAGGGGAAGAGGGCAGGTGAAAGAGGAAGCCACCTTCAGCAGTCCCCACACAAACACAATTGCTGGTCTCCAGAACCACAGAGAGGCATTGGTGAGACAATATCAGCTTGGACTCTAGCCCATAAGGGGCCGTGTTTATTCATTCAGGCAGCAGGAGGGAGAGGAATGGGAGGATTCTGTTCAAAATGGACACCTTTGTGTTGAGATTCTGGAGACCTCGGAATGGGTACCAGGTCTGGCTGCGCCACAAACCAGAGCTGGGTGACCTTGGGTTAATCAGCCATCCTCTGTGAGCCGAGCCCCGGGGCTCCCATCTGGCTGAGGAGGCTGGGCTGGCTGACTTCCCTGGGTCTGCCTGGCGGTCCCGGGCTTCCCCACTTCACAGAACGGCCGGGAATACACAGGGGGCTCCTGGACCAGTTTCAAATGAGCCTCAGAGAAACCGCACAGGCTTTGGCATCTTCCTGCTGCCCAGAAACGTCAATCTGCCCAGAAACGTCAGTAAAACACAACCGGTTCTCTTGTTTTTGTTTTGCTGTAAGAGAAAGAAAAAATTACAGCTACACCCAAATCTCAACGTGTTTATTACTTCGGTTCATAAAACTGTTTATTTTGCTTTTACTTGTGAAAAAGAAATTCACACAGGGAAGGAGGATTTTCTCCCACAGTAGCAAAACAATAGCCAATAAAAGATATCAGAGAGTGACACAGACAATGCACTGCAAAGTCCACCTCTGAAGTTCTTGGAGCATGCCCTGTCCCTGTGGGGTTTTTGCCACAGAACCTCAACGCTCTGCACCACACGGCTTCTTCCCCCAGGAATGTGCTATGCTTCCAGGGTGACACCCCCACTGGCCTGTGACATCCTAGGCTGGCCCAGCCCAGCCTCATGTGGAGAATAAAAACACAGCAAGTAAGAATCCTGGAGCCCAACTGCTCTGAACCTTCGCTCCATACCAAGGTTTCCCACTTCCTCTGGTGAGCGGATTTTTAAAACTGCCAGTTGCTAACAGGAATCCCACCACTTCAGCCCAATAAGATAAATCCTAACAGGCTAAGAAATCTTTATTTCACTCAGAAGTTATTTGTTCCCATCTCATGTTCACAGGTTAAGAATAAAAATTGATTTGACTCCAAAGGAAGGCGTTTTATAAATCCGACTGCCTTCATCCCATCCCACCTGCGTAAGATGAATCAGTATCTACTGGGGGTAATCAGGACAGCTTGTTTCCGGTGTCTGGGTAGGAGAATGTTTGTTCCCTTCTTTTTATAAGCACACTTGGCCAGGATACAAACTACCTGTGAGCAGAGACATTTTCACCAGTGTCCTCTCCTGCTCTCGTGTGCCTGACACAGACCTGTCTTCTGCTCTAAGGCCCACTCGGGAACCTTTATCTAAAGGCACTGGAAGATCCAAAACTGAAGAAAAAAAGAAAAAGAAAAAAGAAAGTATATCCTACAGGTTAGGTTTTCTTTCTTTTTACAAGCAATGTGAGGTGAATTGGTTGCTCACTTCATGAGAATAAGAAAATGAAAATAAATGGATGAGACAGGAGACAGTTGTACGTCACCTGCAACGCAGGTATGTTCTGAGACAAGTGTTGCTAGGCGACTCCAACTTGGCATGAACATGTTAGTAGCACACACAGAGAGGTGGGACGGGCGAATGGGCTGCGTGGACCAGGAGACGTAGCAGGTTGCCACCAACTGCAACATTGCACACTGTTTCACGGTAAACTTTTAAAACAAGTAGCAGTATACTATAAAACAACAATAAATTATATAGTACAGTAAAGACATAAGCCAGTAAAGAGACTCTTGTAATCAAGTATTATGTGCTATACATAATTTTATGTGCTGCACTTTTATATGACTGATACTACAGTCAGTGTATTTACACTAGCAACACCAAAAACATGCAAGAAATGTGTTGCACTGTGGCATGGTAAGGGCTCTGACAATAGGAATTTTTCAGGTCCATTATAATCTTACAGGGCCTTATCTTATATTCACTCTGTTATTGACCAAATCATCATTTACAGTGCAGGATGGTACTACCAAACATCCATTTCTATCAGCTCCAAAAAAAAGTGCTTCTACCTAACTCAGCTGCCTACTGATAAAATGATCCCAAACGCTATAAATGTTAGACACCAGCTCCAGTGTAAAATTTATTCCTGGTTACAACATTAATAATTCCAACATTAAACAATGCCCATCCATTCTTAAAATACTTAGCCAGGAGGCTGCTACTTCTACAATCCTATGCCAAACGTATGCCCAGAGAGAATGAATCAAGTCTATACTTAGGGTTGAAAAAACAAATAAAACACTTTAGTTTCCTTGAGAAGCTAAGTAGGGAAGATAATATTTTTGTTGTTATCTGACTGACTTACTGACTAGGTGAACAGTAAGTACTTTTTCACATTAAGAGTGCTGGTAGCTACAAAGAATGCAAAGGTGACAGTCATCTGCAGACAACCAGCAGATACTGAATGAACACTTATCATCTATAAGATCAAGTGACGCCAAATGGACGCACAGAACAGAACCTGGGCTCATAACGAAACAACACATTGGTAAATAAAACATGCACACCACCCCCCACCCACTATCCTTCATTTAACCATGTTACTTAACAGTCTTCCCACCAGTCTCCCAACCAATACCCCTGCACCCAACCACCCTCTCAACAAGTCTTTTTTCCTCCCAACACTATTCCCAGTTTATATTGAGCACTTGATGTACACCAGACACTTGCCTAAGCAATGGGGACACACAGAGGGGAAAAAATACGACGACTCTTTGCTGAAGGATCTCACAGACAACTAGACTGAGAAAAAAATAATTAGTAATAGTAGGTCATATCAGGTAGGCAGGAAAAACTAGCCTAGATAGTACATTTTGTTAGGAGGAATGTAATCCTTAGAGAAGGTTAATGAATTCAGGCCTTTTAAAAGATAGACATTAATCAGACACACAAGTTTAAATATCATGTGGTTTGTCTTATACGCAAAACTCAGAATACACATAAAGAGCAAAATGAAAGCTAGGTACTAAGGAGGCAGGTGTTGTTCAAATAGGAAAAACATCAAGAGTTGAAGGAAGGAGGGGAAGGAGGGAAAGGGGATGAAAAAATAATTAAGATGTGTTATGTGTATGTACCAACTCTTAACAAGGAATGTAAACATTATGCATTGCAAACATGTACCAATAAAAAATTTTAAATGTACATACTGTATGTGTATTTCCCCCAACTCATCTTGTCCATTTAGAAATCTGGAAGCCACGTGGCTACCTAGAACATTGTTTTAAATAGCATTCTCCAACATGAGGGGATGAGGGCTTCTTGGAGAAACGGCTCACTCTAAGGCCAAGGAGAGAAAAGTTCAAGATGAGCCTGCAATGCTTTGTGGTGCAAATAAATAATAAAGATGTTATGGGAAAAAAACTATGGAATCATGTAAAGAGGACACAGGAGCCAGCTAGAAGGGGCTTCCCATGACTACATCTAGGAGAGTAAAGATAGTGACAGGTCATAACCCACTAAATAAAACATGAATTCATGACTCTATACTGATGTGAATGATTAAATGAACACACGCAGGACAGAAAATAGAACACCAACTAATACACGTAAATGTGATGGAGTTAGAAAACCATCATTTGTTGGCCATGATAACAACAACTGACTCAGGCAAACGTCACTGATGAATGGTAAAGTTGGCAAATGAGGATTTGATGTTAGAGGATATTTGTAAAGTCTAAAATCACTTCCCTGATCCAAAAATATTTATTAACTGCAGTAGAAAAGTTGGGTTTTTTTGGTTTTGTTTTTGGTTTTGTTTTGTTTTGTTTTGTTTTTTGTGTGTGTGTGGAAATATCTGGGAGACACTATCTGAACAAAGTGATCAAAGTTAATATTACCAGTAAAGGGACAAACCAACATCACAGGCCTCAAGGACATGATGAAGTAAGACAGGCAGAGAATTATCACTCCTGAAGTCCACCGGGCAAAAATAGATCACAAAGAAACAGCTGGAGAACCCAAATTGAGGGCCATCGATAAAACAGCTGCTCTGAAGAACGTCAAGATCAAGAAAGACCAAGAAAGACCATGTGACTGTGGTAGATTAAAAGGTACTAAAATGCACGATGGATCAGACTCTAGACCTTGAAAAAACTGCTGTCAAAGTCATTGGTGGGATAATTGATGATGACACTGGAAACTGAACTGTTGATTGGACAATAGTACGGTGGGGATGTGTTAGATTTTTCTTGATGGTGATATTATATTGCAGTTATGTAATGTGAGGCTCTCATCTTAAGATTCTTCGAAGCAGCACAATGGAGCATCCAAGCTAACAGGGCACAGTGGTTATGAGTTTAGGAGCCATGTATTTAGGTACCCAGGAAGACAGTGAGAAGAAAGCAAAAATGTCACATAAAACATGCATTTGGTGGGTAAGTGAGACAAAAGGGAAGGAGGAAGAAGGAACACGTAGTAACAAGACTGAGAGCTTTCCTGAAAGCAGCAAAGGTCAAGGACAGATCTGCTCCTTCCTAACAACTTCCAGTCTCTAAACAAAAAGCATCTTTTGCGAGCCAGGACATGCACCTGAACTAACCCTCCTTCTCCCAGGATTGGGGCTCCTGGGTGGGTTGCACCGCTGTTTGGAGGAGCAATGCCCAAGAGAAAAGTCCTCGAAACAAGCTCTGTCCTTGTGTTTCCTTTTGGACCTCTTTTCCATCATTTTAACTAAGTCCTTCATCTTTTCCACTCAGCAAGTTCCACAGAGCACATCTGAGAAATAACTCAGTTCCTTAAAACTGAGTGAAATTGGAGTGAGTATATTGGCTTTGTTCACAATATTTAATATGAAATATTTAAGAAACATGAGCAGTACAACTTAGAATATAAAGATCTCTTTCTTATATATAGTTTAATAAATAAGACATTAACAACAGATTAGAAGCCCCCTAAGTATCTTTCACATGCATGCAGTTTCCATATATATATGTGTGTGTGTGTGTATTTCCATGTATTCTATATGCTCTAAGTGATATATCAATTTGTTTCACATTACTTTCCATGTTTTATACTTGGTATAAATGGAAAAGTATTCTGCTATCCTACTTGTGGTATTTTTCAACATTTAAATTCTGAGGTTCAGGTACTCATTTGTTTTTCATGGCTGTATAGTATTCTGTTGTGTTATTTAACAAAAATTCATCTTTATATTCTCATTTTGAGGACAGTCTAGAATATTTCTAACTGGCACTCTAACTTTTACAAGCCCTGTTACTATGAACATCAAAAAGAAGCACCTGGGCTCTTCTTGCTTTATCCACATATATACTTCTGGTGCATGACCTTTAGCCTGGTACATATGAGTGATAAATAATTACTGAATACCTGGTGAGTCAACCTGCTGCACACAATGGCAGCCTTATGATGTAATGAATTAGGGCCTTTGTGAAAGCATAGATCATAGAGCAGAGAAGCTATCAGCAATGGAGCAGCTCCAGTGACCGAAGTGAGATATGGATATTCCCTTTATGCACTCAGATGACTGAGAAGCACCACATAAACATAATGCAGAGAGTATGAGGGGTGACTGATACATGTGGTGAACGTTCAAATTTTAAACACAAACTTAAAACAGTGAAAGATGCATTGCCAAGAATGAGCAAATAAGCTTGCTGGAAGTGAGGGGGAGTATTCCGAGGGAGGTTGATGGCATCCTCATGTTTTTTAATCATACCACATAAGCCCTGAATGAAAATCTCGACACCTGGGTTCACGGGCAGGTGCCTGGATCCGAGACCTGCTACATGCTGGCATGACGGCTCCAGCGCATACCTCTGCCCTTGCAAAATGAAGATCCACAGGGCTCTAGGCTGGCCAGGCTTCCACAGTGAGCCCAGCCATTTTCTGGACAGTGCAGACTAGGAGAAATCCAGTCAGCTGAGAGACCTTGACCATTTTTACCTTCAGTGTATATGATACAAACATCATGTGTGTGATCGCTTCAAGATCAAACCTCAGAGACAAAGAGTCAGTGAAGACAAAAGTTCAGTTTATAGAGAGAAGAAAAGGAAGGGTCCAGGATGGCTGGAAACAGCCTGAGAATTTATAGGAGGTGGAGAAGACAAGGAAAAGAGAGATACCTCACACTCAATGGAAACACGGCTGAATCTCACTTTGCACTGTTTCTACCTGCCACACTGACACTGGGTTTTCCTAAAATACCTGCAGGCAAGGTGAGGGGGGGTGATGAAGGTTTGTGCTTCAGAGGAGGAATTTAAGATTCCAGCAAGCCCAGGAGCTCAGGAAGTTAAGCATGATGTGGGGAGGGTAACAGACTCTCTAGGTCTTTTAACAATGTTTTTGCTTTCTGCTCCCAGAAACATATTCTCTTTCTGGTCATTAAAAGCACCCTACCTATCCAAAAAAGTGCAACAGATATTTGTTGGCTTTTCTTTTTGGTCTGAAACAGAGAAGCCCAACTTCCTCTTCCTCTGCCCATCTACTTTCCAATGCATAAGAAAATCCAAGAAAAGCTAAGGATACAGTAACAAGAAGATCTGCTGGTCATTCGATGCAAACTCAGTCTGGGTTCGGCAGCTGGTGTCAGAGGGCCCACTTTCTCTCTTCGGACCCACTTTTATTACCTGGGTTGAGACGGGATTTCAGGTTCTGTGCCCAGAGCTCAGCCAGGAGCCACTGGCCACTGATGTGGGATGAGAGAGAAAACTGTGCAAAGTCCTTGCAGACCTCAGGAAAGACAAGAGATGTTTCATGAAGCAGAGCTTCCCTCTCTCATGGAGACCTTCATGGGGGACATGTAGAAAGTACTTCCTGCAGATAATGCCCAGGCAGTGAGAGCCGTGGAGAAGGCCACTCTGACATCCCTGGGAGACTGAACAGCACAGGAGCACCAAGCACAGGGGTCAAAGGCAACCAATGTCCGCTGCGGCTCTACTTCTTGCTGACCCTGCAAGCTGGAGCACGTCACATCAGCTTCCTGTGACTCAGAGCCCTAATCTGTAAAATGGGGACAACAGCAGCATGGAGAAGTTTGCTACAAAGATTAAATAAAACGATCCACATAAAATGCTAACAGGAGAGCCTGGCAGGTGGGAAGGATCATTACTTCTAACTGCTCTGAAGGAGGCACCAGTGATCTCCAAGGACCTTCTGCCTCCTTGAATGAGGATGAAGGGAAGACACAGATGACAGGGCCTCGGGCCCCAGGGACAGATTCACTTCACATTCCCAACTTCTAGCTCAATTGGAGGATGGCATGACTGGCTCGTTCCTCTCCACAGGGAAGGAGGAAGGAGACAAAATGTTTGAGGTGTGTGATAAATGCCAGGGGGATATCTGGTATTCATAATTCGAGCCTACAAAATATGAATATGGAACAGTCTCTATAGTTCAACATACAAGAGGAGGGTGAGTTAGGACAGGAGTCAGAGGGGAAGAGAAAACAGAAAGAATCCTGGGAGATGCATGTAAAGCCCTGGACAACAGATGGATGTCAGATAGACAACTAGAGACAGATCTGGAAGATATGTAGATAGATCTACATACACAAGTAGAATGACACCCATGGACTGCCAGAGACCAAGAGGAACTTGAGCAAGGGTCCAATGGACTTAGAACGTGACTTTTATCTTTAAAATGTATTATGGGAAAAATACTACCCAGAGGAGAGAGAGAGAATAAGGAAGACAACTAGCAGCCATGGACGGAGTAGTGCCCATTGATCACAGTGTTTTCTGTGTACCAGGCAGTGAGTTAGGCACTATGGATTAGACACACATGTACAGAGCTATAGTTACACATAGGGATTTATAGATATAGATGTCTTCTAGCTTTCACAACAACCCAGCAAGTTAGAAATTACTTTTCCATTTTACGGACATGGAAACTAACGCTAACCATCTTAACCATCCCTGTGTCTTCTCCACTGTCCTACTCTGCTTGGAAGAATTTGGTGGTGATGCCATCAAATTCTCTGGATCTTACCAGGAGAGAATAGAGCAATGCCACTACCCCTACCCCACCTGCCAGAAACAGAGCACCGGATGGACATAGATCCGTGTACTAGAAGAGTGTTAGAATGGCACATGTGTGCATCAATCCATCCATGCATCTGTCCACCTTCCATCCCTTTAAAGAAGAGAGGGCTCTACCAGACAGATTTATACCTCCTATTCCGATAGCAATCCCAGACTGTCAAGAGCAAAACTACTTTTGTAAAAACCTGGTTTTTTTTGTTTTGTTTTATTTTGAGAGGTGCTACCATTTTGGGCCCATCAATTTCAATAGGGTGCCTTTGCCAAGCCCATTCCCTGTGAGGTGCTGCAGCCTCGGGAGGCTTCCTCTCCACACCCACAATCACACCAACCCACCCCACCCTGCCCAGTAGTATCTCCTGTCACATTTTGGACAGAAACAGGGCTCTTAGAATGGGTGATAACCAGATACCCAGAAAAGATGAAGCAAGCCCACACCCATCCACACACCAGTTAGTACAGGACTTCCTACACCCTACCATTCCCTTCGCCTCCCAAGTCAACACCAAGATAGAAGAGAAAATAAAGTGGCCTTTTTACCACAAGGAATTTCTTAGAAGTCCTGCATGTTCAGCAGGGTCTGCATGTAGACCTCAGGGTGAGGTATAAGGATTCTATCCTTCTGGTTCCTGACCAAGAACATCAGATTCCCAAGGAAGGAACTTGAGGGAATCCACAGACCAGCCATATGACCATGTGTGTTCATGACCATGAAAATGTGTGACGCACATGCACACACACACACATACCTGCACGCATGCCCTCATATAAATACACATGTACACACATATGCCCAGACATATGTACGCTAGACACACATACTCACATGTTCACTGGGAAAAATAATGGCCAGCTAAAGGATAGCACCATCACCCAACAAAATATATGGGGTTAGCTTAAAAACAGACACTTCTTTGGAGTTATAATCCCCTTCACAAGGTGAGCGTTAAAAATAATGCTGATTTTGCACAAAGTGCCATTAATACTGGAAAGAGGGAAGAAAGGAAAGACAGGAGAGAGAGCAGATGAGACAGGGAGAGAGAAGAAATAAAGAAGATACAGAGAAAAAGGGAGAGAGAAAAAGCAAACTGTTCACCTTGGCAAACCCAGTAACCAGTTTTAAACAGGTGAAGGGTTTTATGCTGTTTGGGCAAAGCACTTTTGATTCCTGTCAGCATCTTAAGAGTGCACAGTTTGAAAAAGGCCCTATTTTTCTTGGCTCACAGAGGAGAGTTGGACTTCTCACCACAGCAGGGAACAGACGCTGTGGCATACGGGTCCAAGAGGCGGGCAGACAAAACCTTTCTTTTCCTTCCAATTGCTTTCTGCCATTGTTCCAATGCAAAATCCAGGCTGCTGTCCCACTGAACCCAGGGATAATGCTTCTTGGGGGAGTAAGCTTATCTGAAGTACATTTGTGTCTTTGATTTATTTTTCATATTTGCTTTTTATTATATGATATGATTATATACTTACAGTCAAATACTTTACCTATGTAGACCTAGTTTCATTTAATAAAACATCTCTTTCATTTCCTAGGCCAAAAATATCACAGAATCAGACAGACTTCATTAAAAAGTAACAAGAGGGTCTGATTTTACATGGACACAATTATTAGCTCTGTCACTGCATGTCAGCGAACGGAGCGATTGATTTTTATATGAAATTCATTTCTCCCTTTAGCCTTTTAACCAAGCCTCAAAGTGTTTTTTCTATTTAATCTCTGGAAACTTTAAAAATGGGATTTAGTCTCTGAATGATTTTGTTTTATTGTAGTTGTTACTGTTGCTCCCTTCAAAAATGTAACAATTGTCTTACCAAAAACCACCTCGACTCCATTGAAAGGGGGAGTGGTGTAAAATTTCAGTAATTCCAAAGGATACAATGATCTAAACAAATAAATCAACCCAGTTCTTCCTCCTGGGAAGCCTCTAGATCACTCTCCAATCCCTGTGACAGTTATTTCTGTCACATTCTATGCGTCATTGGTCAACTTTCCAATGAAAGATTTAGGTTTCTGCACACAGTACTTTTAAATAGCTGAATTTATCTTTCCTTCAACTGTGTTTATGCCATTAAACCACAGCTAGGGATGAGATGTCACTAAGTGTACTGCAGATGTTTTGTTAAAGGGTATTACACAACCTAATACCATATTACAAAAAAGAATCTTTAAACATAGGATGAAGTTGAGAGTGTTCCCATTTTCAATACAAGTAAAAAATGTTTTTGAAGCCAATTGAGCTATTTAATGAGGCAGAGGCAAATTTAGGTCCTTTAATTTAAAACAATGATTCTTCGGGTAGAGTTTCGAGTCTGCATGAGATCACATCACACTGAGAGAAGAAATGGGGATGGTGCCTTGAGAGACCCAAAGGTCAACATCAGCTGTGGCCTGAGGCAGGATCCCAGGGTAGCAGGCTGGACACCGTGTTGTGTTATTCCCATAACACACATTCAGAATGGGACCCAGGCAACATTCAAGAGATAACAAGCTTATTTAGTCTCTATCACCCGTTCACACCTTTGACCTTTATTCTGCACGTTCCAGACTGAAGGTCAATGAAGTCCCAGTAGCAATATAATGCTTGGCTATATGGCAAAATGCGATAAAAAACAAGCCATGCATTTCCCCACAGGCCACTGCACAGGCATCAATAACAGGGACTTGTGATTACCAATGACCCAAGCTGGACCATAACCAGTCACCTTCTGGTTACAGCTATCAGTATTCTAGTATCAATCTAGGAAGCCATCCATTCACTCTGCCCTCTACCTTAACCTAATCTAATTTGCACGCTGTAACAGAAAGCTGCTGTCAGAGTGCGTCAGGTAAACTTAATTTCATATGTCCTGGCACACAAATGTGTGGGCTGGTGCCAGGGGATGACATATGAGCAGGTGGTCTCATATTGGATAAATTGAGCACCTTGCCTAAGTCGAGGAGCCTCTGAACATGGATTATTATGTATATTGTGTTTTATGGAAATTCCCAAAGCAATTAGGAAGCAGAGCTGAGTGTTGTGGCATTTGTAGGACTTTGGTCTTTTGTTACGAGTTTCATCCTCACAGATCAGTCAAGAGAAGGTGAAGTGTATCTAGAGGAAGCATGGGCATTGGGAACAGAAGAATTACACAAACTGGAGTAACATAAATCTATTACATGATGTGGTCATAAGTAATTTTTTTGAAAAGCTTTCTTTTTTGCCATTTGAAATAATAATTTTCCTGGAAATGATAGTCTGTGCTTTTCATATCTGTTTTTCTCTCAGGTGTATCCCCAAATCCTTGCACTATATATGGTATTGAGGAAGTTCTACAATGTTTGTTCAGTGAATAAGTAAACAAGTAGATGGGTCAATAAAGGAATGGAAAGGTTCTCCTGATTTTGTTTTCCTTGCTTAGTGCTTCATTAGCCCAACGGCTCCCAATTCAAGGACAATTGTAAGATACATTGATGGCCATGCCTCATCCCAGATTCCTGATTTGCTTGGTCTGGCAAAAAAAGGTGGGCCTACTCCAGGGACTGGTGTTGGGGAAGCCGGCCACAGGACTCTGATTAGCCAGGAGGGAGAACCACGGACCAACAATGCTTTCAGCACTTCCCGATCTTGTTCAAGAGCTCTGAGGTTCTCATCAACACCCTGTAGCCAAATTTGCCCACCTTTGCCCTCTGTTTCCTCTTCCCAACATGAGGTCCCATCCCGTGAGTCAGGTTCGGTGACAGAAGTGTAATGAACTGGGCTGCGTTGCATATTTGCAATATGTTAGAAGGCTGAAAAGTATTTCTGAGAAGAGTGGCTAAAGACTAAAATTTTAGACTCTCAGGGGCTGAGTCCAAGGGTAGAATTTGGGCATGTTGAGGGTCCCTTCAACTGCAGAGTCTATCTGCCCAAAGGAATAAATGCCAACAGATGTGACAAGATCCCATGAGGGCAAAGGTGCTGTTCTTCAGGCCAAATCACTTAAAGAAACTAGGATTCTCTCAAGCTGCAGACTACACATGGAACAACTTTAGGGGGCACTATTCATATCACTCTCTATGCGAAAGACTGGGGCGCACTCATGCTTTTTCTGATCATTTGAGAACAACAAATGAATAGCTTTTTAACAGTAGAGTAAACATTTATTAAAATGTACCACTCACAGATGTGTTCCTGTGACGATTATTTCAAATACTCTTGAAATCGCACAATCTACTTTCCAAAGCCTTTGTCAAGAGAGAGATGGTCCATTCTTCCCTCAACTGTTACAACTGCATAATAATCCTGCATAGAATTGAGTATCATTGCCTTTTTTATAAAATAGAATACTAGAGAGTTTCAAAATTGTCTAAATGTCAACTATAATAAAAATTTGAGCAGTAAGCTGTAAGTATATCCATCTATCACTTGGATTTCTTTTTTTTTTTTTTCTAAATATAGCATGGACAATCTGTTTCAAAATGTTAAAATAATCTCAATAAATTTGATAAGAACTCTTGGTCCCAGAAGCACAAATGTAATAGCATTAAATATATGACCAATAACCGTCAAAATTTTCTTTGCCAGAATTTTGGCACATCACGATCTCTCACAGGCAAGTCTGTAAGGCATGTTGACACTGGAAGAAATCCTACAAAGAAATATTACACAATTACATAAAAGTACAAGAAAGGGTTTTTTATCTTCTCATTATTTTCATTACAAGATATGGGCTGAAATCTATACATCATATTTTTTAATTGAAAATAAAAACAAGTACAGACTGGAAATAGTTCATAAAGCCATGGAAATGAACCAAATTGAATGCTACTCAGAGTTAATAATTCACACAATCACACACAGCACATTGAAAATAAGCAAAATTATTCCTCATGTCCTGTAATCATTATATTTCCTAATTAACAATTAAAGGATAGTGTTTTTGAAATCATGGAGGACATAGATCTCATCCCATTAATTTAGCAATCTAATATCCCAATTTTAAATTTAAGCACTGGATGAAGCTTTATAATTTATGCAATGCTATTAAGTGGTTTCAAGTGCATTTTTAAAATATCCACAAGTTTTTGTTGACTTAGATAATGCCACACCGTACACACGGTAGGCTGTCAAATGCTGGATGGCTTATTACATCCCTGATTTGTTTCAGCCAGAAGGGAAAAGAGGGGAGGATTAGCAGAATGACTGAATTGGGGAAAGGAATAAAATCAAAGGCAGCAGGAGGTGATGGAATGGTGTTTTCTGGCTAAAGTGATTGCCATTTCATCTGGCAAAGCAAGAGTACATGGCTAGTGGCTAATGAGACACCCAGAGGTTTTTTAGCTCCTTTGACTTTGAAAATATACTCTGGTTCTAAAATAAGTCACTGCAAATCCTCCTATCAAGTGGTTAGAAATCTCCATCTCCACTTAGTAATAAAGACTATGAACAGACAAAAGACCCTTCTCAGCAGTAAGCTGAGCATTCGCTCTTAACAACTGATTCTCGAGAGCCAAGCTGAGGGAAAACTCAAACCAAACTAGCTACCTTCTGCAGACACTGGTAGGGGATAAACACGGAGGAAAGAGACTCTGGTCATCTTGACCTTTCTACCTTAATACATTGCAAATTCTAGGAGTTCCTCTGGCATTGAATATGCTCCTAAGAGCACTTGCTTCCTTCTCCCCTTTCCCCCATAAACACACGGAGATAGAAGATATTTTTAACCACTCTTTTTCTAGGTTGGCGAACAAACAGAAGCAGCAGAGCATAGCAATCAAGAGAACAGCTCTGCAAACTGCCAATCCCATTCTGAATCTCAGCTTCTCCCCTCACTTGTCTTGCAACTGGGATGCCCTTTGACCTCTCTGATGTTAGCTTAAGGGAAACAAATAATAGTATCTACCTCCTACTTTGGGGAACATCAGGCACAATCACCTAAAGCACTTTGCACTCAGTAAGGTACATAGTATTTCCTCAATAAACAGAATCCATTAAAATTACTAGTAATAAAAATCTGAGACATCTTAACTTGATCTCTACCTATGAGATTGATTGATGAATTATTAATCCAAATAAAATGTAAGTCCCCTCCATGACAATTACATCCAGGCTGGCAACTTCTAATCTTTTTCTAAGATAAGACAAGACCTGACAAACAGCTCTCCACCTCCTTGCATCAAGAGAAGATGAAATGTGAAATGCTCGTGCTTAACATTTTAAAGGACGCACAATTGATTTTGAAGGGCTAACATTTATTGGAAAATTACAAGATGCCAGGCGCTGTCAAAAGTCCCGTGCATGGGTTGATGCACTTAATCATCACATAGCCTTGCGAAGCAGGCCCCAGCATTTCCCCACAGTGCACATCAGACAGCCGAGGTTCCCGGGGGATAAATGTCTCCACAGCCACCCAGCTCAGGGTGAATCTCCGGCAGCCCCAGAGCTCACTCCTCATTTGCCCTCCCAATAGGTGCCTGATAAATGTTGGGAGATAAACCTCCATATTGCTAACAAACCATCAACAGGATCCTCAGGGATTTGGGGCCTCCATCCATTTCAGTCCCAAGTGTGCATGTCCAGCACTCAGTATAGAACTTGCATATCAGGAAGCAAGAAAGAGGCCCTTATGTAGACCTCCTAACCTAGCTGGAAGGGTGTAGGTTCTAAACAACTCTTTCCAGCTCTTAAACTCTAAGAACAGAAGGGCCTGGGACAACAATTCTCTGTGCTCACAATATGAGCCACGTGGTTCCAATAAGGCTGGGGAAGACTGCAAATTGAAATGGAAAAAGGGCAGGATTTCTGCCCAAAGTCTGAGCTGAGTTAAACATGGACTTTTCAATCATCTAGTTCTCAGTCTTTCCTCAGACTTCGCCAGCCCCCCCCCCACACACACTATTTTTCTTCTCTGTTTATTTGCTCAGGGACCCAGACTCCAGCAAGAAGGCTCATTTTCCCCAGTGTGTTGAACAATAGCAATAGTGTGCGTGGCAGCCAGATATTTGCCTGTGGCGGCAGCTGAGCGCTGTTGGAGGCAAGCTAAAATAAAATCCTCTTGCAGGACAGGAGAGGAGGGATTGGAGAGAGGGAGTTCTTCACTCTTTGCAGAATACTGCTTGGAGGAAAGGTCCCCAGGTGCAGAGAGGCAGAATCACAGTTTAGTCTTGGCCCAGGGCACCAGAGAGAGAGGGACTCATTACTGGGCTGCTGAGGGAGTGATTGCTCATCGCTTTTATTTCCCTTTCACGGATTTCATTTTTGAGAACAGTTTTAGATTTACAAAAAAAAAAAAAAAATGTAAACACAGTCCTCCTATCTCCCACATCCAGTATCCATATTATTAACATGTTGTTAGTGGGGCACATTGGTCACATTAATGGACCCATACTGATAGTTATTTATTAATTGAAGTCTGCACTTGGAATAATGCCCTTTTGTGTTCTTTTCCTGTTCCAGGATTCCATCCAGGCCCTACAGTAATGGCATCTTGAGTCGTCATGGCTCCTTAGGCTCCCGTTGGCTGTGACTGTTTCTCAGCTTTGCCTTACTTTTGAAACCTTGGCAGTTAGCACAGATGCCACTTGGGTGGTCTGTAATATCCCTTGATGCGGACTTATTTCATGTTTTTCTCACAATTACCATAGATGGGAGATGTAGGCACTGGGAAGAAGCTATGGAGGTAAAGAGAAATGTTCTTTCCATCCTGTAAATGACATACTATCGACATAGCTTATGCTATTGATGTGACTCTGGTCACCTGGCTGAGATGTGTCTGCTGGGGTTTCCCACTGGATGAGTGCTCTCTCCCTTTGTTTCCCATTCGTTCTGGGCTCTGCAGAATACATGGACATCTGTGCTGGGGCAATGCCATCTCAAAGTGGTGCAACCTCTGGACTCTAATTTATTCATGCAAGAGTTAACGGGTAATTTCCAAGTTCCAGGCACCTTGCTCAGCACTGAAGAGACACCACAGGCCTTTAGAAGCAAGTAGTTTCAGAGATCTGTGAGGCTGGGTGGGGGGTTGTCTAGACCTAGGAACAGCCTGTGCAAAGGATCACAGGAATGGAAGGAGGCAAAGTACTTTCAAGGGATTGAAAGAAGATCCATGCAGCCCCAATAAAGGGAGGAAGAAGAAAGGGAGGGGCTGAGCCAGGAGATGTGAGGAGGGATCAGAGAAGTCACATGGATGGGAAATTTGGTCTTAGTATTGTAAAGAAAAGTTGGTGTTGGGAATCAGAGGTCATTCATCAGGGATACCAGCATGATCATATGTGCATCATGGAACATGGGTGTCATGTGTCAGTGGGGCAGAGGAGGGGAGCCGGTCAGGCGCCGATGAAGAGCTGGAGGTGAGAGAAGACCGGGGTAGAGAACAAGCTGTTCCTGCTGGAGATGGTGCTGGAGGGAGGGTGGCAGAAGGCTAAACCTCCTGTAACAGGTTCTGGAGGATGTTTGTATGTTTTTGGGTTAATCCTTCTAGTAAAGGAGACTTCTCTGAACTGGATATGTTTGGGCGAGCTACATAAAAGTTATTGTGTTGGAATATGCCCTCAGTGTGATGATCTTGAGAGGTGGTGAATCAATAAGATGTGGGGCCTAGTGGGAAGTGGTTACATCAGTAGGGGCATCGTCCTTGGAAGGGATTAGTACTGGTCTTGTGGAATGTGCTGGTTTTGCAAGAACAGGCTGTTATAAAATGAGGCAACCCTGTGCACATGGCCTCATTTTCACATGACCGTTTCTCTTTCTGCTTTTCCATCATCTTGTGATTCAGGCCTTCTGTAGAGGTTGAATAAATGGGGCCACTTGACCTTTGTCTTCAAGCTTCTAAAACCATGAGCTCCATAGACCTTTTATATTTATTAGTTACCCAGCCTTGAGTATTTTGGTACAGCGACAGAAAATAGACAAAAATAGAGTAGAGGTTAAAGATTAGAAGAAAGAAGATGCACAGCCAGTTCTTCACTAATGATAGGCGAATTAGGGAAAAAGTTGGAGCACAAGAAAGTGTTATGTGGCCTGGCCTCCCGGTGATGTCCAGGTCTCCATTAACATGGATCAAACTCATTGTAGGTTTGTGTGAATTGTATGGAAACCATTATAATAATGAATCTGAGATCCCAGTACCCAAAAGGTAGGAGAGAGGACAAAGAGCTGGGGACACAGGTGACATAAGACATCAGCCTCTTCAAGTTCAAAGGAATCTCAAAGAAATGTGTAAATCCTACAAGCCTTGACTGTCTTACCTGGCCAGTCCATCTCACCTACCATCGATCCATCACACAGAGCCCTCTGGGTCAACAAACCCTTCTGAGGCTGCCTCCCCTAGACTTCTTCCCCTTAGCTACAAATCCTCCCCCAGTGCTTGGTATTTTGGAAGGATCTTTACTACTTTGCAGCTTATTACAGAAATCAAATAAATGCTTGGTTATATTTGTCTGTTAAACACAAAAGAAGTTGAAAATTTTGTATTTAGGAAAGCAGAGGAGCTAGTTTCCTCCAAAAACAAACTGAATGAAAAAAAAACAAATAAATAAATGAAAAGCTTTCAGAGAGCTAAGAAGAAGTTTATTTGAAGATTAAGTTCTCAAAAGTGGCTAAAATCTCAGTGCTCTCTAAATGCATGATGTATGATAAAAGCAGCAGTATTTCCAACTGTTTTTCCACGTCAGGGCAGATGATCTTTTGGAAAAGTGGGGAAAAATGGAAATATTGCTCCCAGGTATACAAGAGGCAAATGTGGCCTTCATCACATTAAAAGCATTCACAGCTCAGTGAGAAATCCTCTAAAAAGAAGTTACTTAGGCAAAGCAGCCTGCCTGGGCAAGCAGCCTCATTCACCTGACTTCCTGCAGCAACCCTGGCCTATTGAAATAATTGTTTCTCATACCCCAAAGCAAATGAGCCACTCTCCTGCTTTAAATCATCCCCTTTTCTCTCCAGCTCATGATTGGCTTTCTCTGTGATGCATGTTGTGTTTGCGAGCACGAAGGAAATTATATAAAAACAAATTGCTTTGTACTGTACCGTGATTGTCTGGAAATACTAAATAGATGGGCAAGGCGGCATCGCAGCCACTTGCAGCTTCATGAGTTAATGGATGGGATTGAAAAGTTTTAGCTGTTTCAATATGATGAATGTACCTCGTTTCCAAGCACACAGGATGGCCTTTTTTAGCACTGCATGAATTATTTCTAAAAGTAACGGACGACTTCTCATGGTAACCCAAAGTAAGGACAGGATAAGGAGATTATTATTTATTATTATTATTATTTGCTTGTCACTCCTGCACTTACAGTTTAACAACCACCTTTACTATTCTTGAGATATAAAACAAACGTTTTGGGAAAATTTTCAAACTGAACTTCCATTGTAATACACATTCATACAGACCATAATCAGCCATTATCATTCAACATAAAGACTAAATG
This sequence comes from Hystrix cristata, assembly GCA_004026905.1. NCBI lineage: Eukaryota > Metazoa > Chordata > Mammalia > Rodentia > Hystricidae > Hystrix > Hystrix cristata. The sequence goes on from PVJO010000183.1 coordinate 40,012, forward strand.
TTGGTCCTTTGTCATAAATTCTTTTGGTCACTGTTGTGATTATTATTTCAATGATTATATGCTTGGAACATTTATTTTCTACCTCATCTCATTTTAGGCACAAGGAACCTAGCAATGAAGGAAATAAAGCTCTTGCCCAGTGAGCATATTTATCCTAATAAGAAGAAATAAATTAATATGTAATGAGCCAGACAAGGGTAAGAGCTAAGGAGAAACCTAAAGCAGGGAATAGAGGGCTGGAAGTGGTGAGCTTGAGAAGGCTGGTTGCTTTTTATTACTGACCACGATCCTAGAAAACTTCTGCAAATTATCAGTTGTATTTTATGTAGCTGCAATACCCCGAGCTCATCCTAATGTCTCCCAACACCTGACAGAGAAGTCCAGGAGAAAAGAGTGGGTTTAAAATAATACAGCCATAGATTCAAATGCTGGTTCAGCCATGTATTAGTTCTGCTAACTTGGATAATTTAACTAATCTTTTTGTATTCCTTAACTGTGGAGTGGCAAAACCCATACCTACCTTGTTTATGTTGTAAAAGAAACAAGGTCAGGTGTGCAAAGTGCTCAGCATTTTATACACTTTGAGAAAGGTTAATATACTCTTCTTACCTCCCACTGCTGAAATGAGTAACACTATTCAATATATTAGAACACAATTCAAATGTGAACGCACATACATGCTTAAATGGTTGCATATTTTTACACATATACATACAAGTGTTCTCTTGTAAAGATGATATATATTTCCATGTACACTAACTTGTTTCCCTGGGTGGGAGACAGGGACTCTGTTAATTTCTTCTCTTATGTCATAAAGTCCACTTTCAAATTCTCGGCAAATGCTATGGCAGAAAGGCATCAGGAGCAAGTGTAAGGATGAGATGACAGATCACAGCTTTGCTCTGGCTGCTACCTACCATCCAAGTGCCCACTCTGTGTGGTCTTCAGTTCATGCAAAGACCAGGTGCCAGGCAGCCAGCTGTGATGGGGAGCAGAACAGAAGCCTGATGCAGATCATTGGTCTCCATGTTCTCCAGACCCTGGTTCAAATCATCATGCTTCTACTTGCTAGCTATACATCCTTGCTCATGAGTATTATTTAAACTCTTTAAAGTTTTATTGAACTCACTCATAAAATAGAATTAACAACTCCTATCTCCTTGCATTGCTAATGAGGATTAAATATAATACAGGATATCCATTATCTACTCACAAAATGGTAGTGCTCATTAAGAGGGAAGGGGTTTAGTAGGTTACCACTAAGGAGTTAAGCATAGCTATAGATAAAAAGATATAATTTTTGGCATACACGTACCACCTTATTTAAACAAACATCAACTCCAAATAATTAAATCCAAACAAGTACTTACAGAGAAGTTGGATACTATATTCCACTCTACACTGCATTTTGTATGAATTCTACATTTGAGTTTTGTCTACATGCCACAGATAAATTAAATCCAATGTCAGTTGTAAAAAAACTCTTCACAAATTCATGACTTTTGGAGACTTTAAGGACTTTGGAAAGGATACTTGAGGAGTCCAAGGTAATTAATAGTCAGAGTCTTTTTACCATCTGTTTTCTCAATGAGGGAAACACATTAATTCACCATGGAAATTGCAAACACTTCAGCTCATTGTTTCTTGCCATGCCATCCTCCAATGAAGATAGGAATTTTAGGTAAGAAAATAAAATTTCCTTCCTTTCTCATCTCCAAGGACCTCTGAATTATTTGGTTTGGGAATCCCAAATCATTCTCTTTTGCAAAGTATTGGAAAGCTAAAGATGGAAAGGATGGTGATACCACACTTACCATGTGACCCAGAACTGAGGTTATTTTTCTCATGGGAAACACTGCGATTTTCTGTTAGCACTCCTTGTGCCTGCTCAGTTTGTCTCCAGAGACGAAAGTGTGTTCTTGGTATGAGTACACTCCCTCTCTCTGCAGCATGGAGTTAGAGAATGACGAACATCACTATAAACCTGCAAAACTATACAAAACACTTTAGCAGCCACTATGGACACAGGCTACCACAAAGTGAGTTGTCCTCTAAAGGTTTCTTCTAAAGGATTTCGAGCAGTTTAAGCCTTTAATTCATCCTCATTATTTTAATTCCATAGGGGAATTTTGCCAACATCATAGTTTATGCTCATTAAAAGCTTCCAACATACAATACTTCACCATAATTTTTAAATCTGGAAGGATTTTTTTTAATCCACAGTGAAAAGTTGGAAATCTAGAGTACATAGTAGACAAGGCTTTGCTTGATTTTAATCAGACAAAACTTCTAAGAGGAAATACAGCATCAGCACCCTTATCAGCCAAGTGGATTCCACATTCAGGTTGCTCACAAGGTAAGGGATAACAAAGTTTTATCTGCCTCGAGTTCTGAAGGGCACTTTGCTGCTTTATTCTGGTTGCTATAAGCCTGTCTAAAATTCAAGTCAAAATGAGCATGCCTTTGGTTCAGACTGAGAGAGACAGAGGTTGTTTCAGATATGAACTTGAAAGAGACATCAACAACCCGCTGGGTAACATCAACCATCCCTGTCAACTGTTGCTCTTTCCCCTGAAGAAGCCTGACGTAAGATCCGGATGAAATCAAGAATCAAATCTCAAGATAAGAGTCTCTTTTTGAACGCTTTATTTCCAAATGCAAGGAAATCTGTGACTGCCCGTCTCTATGACAAATTGAAATCAGGTTTTCTTCGGTGTCTTCTCCTGGGGCATGGTTGGGGCTTCAGTGAGGGGCAGGGAGCTCTCCCTTAAAGTAAGGGCAGCACCCGCCATATAATGCATGTTGACTATATTCTAGACCTGGTGCCAAGTCCTGTACATCAAACTATCTCATTTCATCTCCGAGAACCATAGAGTATTATTGCTATCATCTGAACAAAAAGAAGTTAAGTAATTCAATCATGTTTGCACAGCTTCCAAAAGATAGAGCTAGAATTCGAACCTAGACAGGCTGACCTCACGCATGTCCTACATTTCAACTGAGGCTATCTCATCTTTGACAGTGTTCAATCCAAGGAAAAGAAATTTTAAAGCACAGACTTACATCTTGAAGATACAACCTCCCTCAGAGCACTCTTACCTCTTCTCTAGCTCTGAAACCTAGGACAGCTAAAATAGTTCAGGGGCTATGAATGGGCTGTGTTATCTCCACCTGTTCTTCCTGTCAGACCAGATCACACCCAAAAGCACATCTTCCCTGCCATCTTGCATTCTTGGAGTGGGCTAGGGTAGAACACACATTAGCCTTTTGTCACGCTTCTGTATGCTTTGCATAAGCAAATGAGCTGTTGGAGGTCACTGAGGAAATAAGCGGTCCTGATTAATTCAACATTCTTTCAACAAACAACTGCTGTTTAGTTAGAAGAACGGGCCAAGGCACTGCTGGTAGACTCTGTCAATTTTGATGGTTCTGAACACTGGCACTGTACTGTGAATATATCTTAGGATATTATTTGTGTCAATTTGTGTGTGAACACAGGAATATAGTATTTATTCATCTACAGGGACATTTTGTTTCTCCTTGCTCTTAAGATATATTTCAGTCTCCTTCACCTACCTCTCTCCTGTCTTGTTTTACTTACCCACCATCTCTACACATGCCCAAGAAGCTTTTTTTCTGGATCCCTCCAGACCACCTCATATCTGCTAATGTACACCACATCGTCCCATCCAGGAACATTTTTCCTTCTCGGCATCTATTGCATTCGTAATAAATTCATAGAGGTATTCGTTTGGGATCTGTCTCCATGGATAGACCACAAGCTACATCAGATGAAAGGAATATGCTTGTTCACTGCTGCACCTTTAGGACCCAGCATACTATCCAGCATATCTTAAGTGCTGAACAAGTGTTAGCCAACCATGGTAATGACGCTGCTTGAGAACAGGGCCCATTTACTGTTCACTGTCTGAGTTTCCAGGACTTTACCATTTAACTGTCTTCAACATGTAATGTTACTATTTAAGGAAATACTTGCCCAGGAAAAGTCCAAATAACTTTATTGCTCATTCCAGGAACTTCTTGAAACACCCACTGTCTCTTTGACAGAAAGCATCAAATGAACTGCAGGGGTGAGAGGAATGAATCCTCTGCCTTGGAAAGTTCAATCATTAAGTCTGCTGAAATAACCTACAATGGCAGGTTGACAGCAGAAAGACAATGTGAGTTTATTACAGCAGGGGGCATCACAGGAGAAGAAGTACTGGTGAGATTCAGAAGCTCACACACCTGCCTCATGGGGAGAGGAAAGTGGGCAAATGGAGGCAATTTAGAGCAATAGCAGGTGACTCTTAGGGGAGATGAGTGGGCCCAAAGAACAGACAACAGCCTGTTACAAAGTGTGTCCGGGCTCTGGGTGTGGTGTCAGCCTCAAACTTTTTCCTGTGGGTTAATCTTCTGGACTAACCAGCCGTTAGGAAGATAGGAGAAGTTGTTTTGTTGTTGTTCTTGTTGTTTTGTTTTGTTGTGGTGATTTTAGATGTACCATTCATCATAGGGAATTTGTACCTGTACATGATATATCTTGCTTCTACCTTTTTTTCCCATTCCCCTGCCCTCCCTTCAACACCTCTTCCCCTCCTTATTTACAAAAGCCATTATTCCATTTTTTCCTTCTATTCGCTCTCTTTTTTTTTTTCACCTTGTCTTTCTCTTCCTAGAGAAGGTTGCTCCCTGTGCTTCCAGGGAGAAAAGAGATGACATTCTCGGGGAGGGGGAAGCCAAGGTCAGACAGATGTTGATTCTGAGACTACTTCTCTAAAGTATTTAGCACGCCAAAGTGCTGTACTTTGGGCTATTGATTTCTCGGCCCCAATGTACCTCAAGATACTCCTTATTCTAACTAATAATTTTGTTTTATTCTGTTTACCAATCCTAAACTGGTATATTATAACCCGTATCCAATGTGAAGCAAGCCTCTGCATGGGAAGACCCACCTCACAGCACACGTCCAAAGCTCCAAAGATGCCTGACTTTGTTCCCTGTGATGTTACTGAGACTGCTGAGGCAGAGTCTTTCCTGTAACTCAGCTAAGCAGTAAACTCATCTGTACCTCACCCAGAGGTTGTTCTGGTTTTATGTGTGAGACCCAGCATTCAACATGGTTCACATTAATAAACCCAGGACAAGCCTCATTAGAAAGTTACGTCAGCTCCTTGCTCAAGTGTCCTCCAAGAAAAATCTCCTGAGACACTCTCAAGACACTATCCAACATGGCACCTCTGCCCACTTAGGCCTCTCACCCTGATTTTTTGTTCTGCAGAGTCATTTTCTTCACTTCACACTATAAAAAATTTCTACTTGTTAATTTGTGATGATCTCATTCCTCTTCTCAAATATAAAAGCCTCATGAAGGCAAAGACTCAATTTCATTCACCCAGGTTTTCCTCACGCCTAAGTCTTCATCACATTGTGAAGTCTCAGTAAATATGAGAAGCCTAACAATAGCTGCTCGTCTAGGTAAACTGTAGGGAATTTCACGTTTTCCCTCTAAAGGTTCAATGAACTCTTGAGTCTGCCAAAAGAGATTATCAGAAGAAAAGTGATAAAATTGTATTTAAATGTACTTTTGCATGACACCAGAGTTGAGTCATTCAGGGTGTGCCCTGGAAGGGTATAACTTGTCCCCTGGTCCCTGGCTCTTTCCCTCTCTCTCTGTTTCCCACAGCCAAGAGGTGAACAGCTTTCCCCCACCATGCCCTTCTGCCTTGATGTCACTGCCTTGCCACAGGCCCACAGCATTGAACCAGCCAACCATGGACTGACACTTCTGCAACTATGAGCCAAAATAAATCTCTCCTACTTTAAGTTGATATTCTCAGGCATTTTGTCATAGTAAAAGACAGCTAATCCGCCTGTTAGTAGTATCTTCATCTTTTGAATATCTCATTCATCACAACATAAAAGCTGGCATATATTAGTCCCATTCTACAGAAGAAAGACTCAAGAGTTGGAGAGATTATGTAAGACCAGGCTGTGTCCAACCTGGCAGGTCCTGCAGCAGTCGTTTCCGTAGTTCACGCTACCACCAGTGCCAGGCAGAGGGGAGAAAAGCTGGGTCAAGAACGACACATTACTTCCTTTACAGCATCAGCAGGGCCCAGGTGAGGTTCTCCTGCTAAGATTAAACTGGAGTAGGCTCAGCTGACATTAGAATTAGAGTAGGCTCAATAGCCAGAAACTCAATTTTTAAACCTTATCAATTTGCATTAAAAGAGATATCTTTAATTCTCAGCAGATTGCAACTCTTACAAACGATCACAAAGCCCACGTTCAGGCATCTTCCATCCAAAGGGAATTTCAATCATGGAAAACAGAGAATTAAGATTCTGAAATGATTGGGAAAGACCACTGACCAAAATCACAATACAAGTCCTGCTTAAAAAGGTAGCACCAGAAGTTTAACATTCATTTACATTAATTTTTAAAATATCTAGCATTATTTTAAAATTTTTTATTAGTAGCTGTTTACAGTACACGATTGCATTCCTTGTGAGGAGTTAGTACATGTACAAAACACATCTTAATTCTTTTTTATCTTTTTCACCTCCCCTCCTTCCCACCTCACTCCATCTCTTGGTCCTCTTTCTTTTATGCAAAAAAAGGTTATCTCCCTAGTTCCTGTTATCTGTCCTTTATTTTGGTCTTTATTTATACTTGGGGTTTCTCCTATAAGAGAAAGCCTGTGAGATTTATACATGTGTGTCATTCATCTCATTTAACACTATGGATTGAAGGTGTATCCATTTTCCTACAAATGACTCAAGATTGTCCTTTTATGGCACAGTAGTATTCCATTTTATATAAATAACCATACTTTATTTTTATTTTAATATACATTTCCAGTACAGAAGTTTACATTCATCTTAGGGAGTAGGTACATGTACTTAACATATCTTGATTCTTTTTATTCCCTTTCCCCTTGTCACCCACCTCCTTCCCTCCATCTCTAGATCTCTTTTCTCCATTTTCATCATCATCATCATTATTATTATTATCATTATTATTTTAGTTCACTTTCTTTATCCATTCATCTACTGATGACATATAGGCCACTTTTAAGATTTAGCTATTATGAAATAAGCTGCTTGCCATACACATGAGTATGTATGTATTACTGTAATATCATGTCTTTATCATTTTTGTAAACATTGCTAGAGGGGAATACTTAGGTCCAATAGAATTTGTGGTTTTAGTTTCTCAAAGAATGTCTTTACTGATTGCCATAAGGGTTGCACTATTTTTATGTTCTCATCAACAATATAGAAGGGTTCCTTTTTCCCCATAGCCTCCCCAGCATTTGTTATTATTTGATTTGCAGCACTACACATGGCTAATAAATACATGAAACAATGTTTAACATCTTTGGCCACTAGAGAAATGCAAATTCAAAACAATGCTGAGGCCCATTTTACTCTGGAAAGAATAGCTAGTATTTTTTTTTTTAATCTTTTCAAAACTTGCTACACACCAAGGGCAGTATAGAAATGTGAGGGTGTTTTAGAAAGGAGAGGGAGTTGGCAGAGACAACCCATTAAGGAAGAAAAGATAACCAAATAAGGAGGAAAGGAGGGAGCAAAGAAAGGGAAAACAGGAAATAAGTTTTATTTCAGGAGGGGTAACACCAGGCTGAATTATTCAAATCATTATCTTAAATCTCCACTTCACTTCTCCAATTGGAAAGAGTGTCATTGGTGGCCATCTTGGTCTAAAAACTGCTGAGTGTAATTTAGGGGGAAAATCTACTAATGATCCTCTATTCAAAAGGTTTTAGAAGGAGCAGTGGGTGGCATATTTAAATGATAATGAAATACCTCCAGGATAGGGGAAGACACAGATTACCTAATAGGCAGAGTTTTCTCCATTAGTAATGACTTTTAGAGTAAGAATGTCAGAAAATGGGAATAAGAATGAAAAGCCATTTTTTCCTGAATTTCTGATGAGATGATCTTTTGTGAAAAGCACAGGGTGGGAGAGGGGTATGAGACCTCAAGACAGACCAAGAGACTCATTTTTTCTCATCTGCCCACTTGAAAATGTCACTTCTCTCTTTTGATGGATTTAAAAGCAAAATCCATATCCAATAGAAATCACTATCATTTGTAGTTTTGCATCAAAACCATGGTCTCCTAAAGGGAAGAGAGGAGTTGTAGGAGAATTATAAAGCTACAAAAGTTTGTAGATGTTCTGTATTCAAAGCACCTGGTTTCATCAGATTTCTCATTAGAAACAAGAGTCCCCATCAATGCAGGATAAAGCACTCCTTTCACACCAAATGAATACAAAATGTCAAAGTGATTAGCATAGACTAGCCCAAGAGTGGCACATAACAGAAATAACCTTGATAAGGTTCCTATCTCCAAATTTGAAGATATGCACAGGAGAGATTTGTCAAACACCAAACACATTTCTCAAAAGCATTCAGAGGCATAAATGTTAGGCTGGGAGGAACCGGACAGGAATGCATATTCTGAATTCTAGCTGTGTGCCCATACCGGACATCTGTCAGGATGCCCACTGAATTCATTGCCCCATTTACCCCAAAGTCTCAAACCTGCCCCACATACAGTGAATCATCTAACATTTACAATGCCATGAGAAAACACAGGATTCTTCATTTTCCCTTGTCCTCAATCTAATCTCTAATTCATGTTAATTCTGGCTTTGACGTGGAGCCAAAATTCACTTCAATTTGTCCATCTTCACCGTACCAATCTTAGCCTAGACCACCATCATCTGTCACTCTGAGCTTGGCTACAGCATCCAACAGATCTTGTCTTATACATGCATGCTTGTCCCTTACTATGGTCTGAATGGCCATCCCCAAGAATTTACATGTTGGAAACTTACTTTCCCATGTTAATGGCATTTGGAGGCAGAACATTTGGAAGGTGACTGGGCTATGAAGACTTTCCTGTCCTGAGTAGATTAAGCAATGTATGAATGAATGGAGTGAGTCCCTGAGGAGGTGGCTCTGTTGTAATAGGGAGCGTTCTCTGGCTCACTTGCTCTGTCTCACCACGTGATGCCCACCACCATATCATGGCTCAGCAGGAGGCCTTCACCAGTTACTAAGCAGATGTTGTGTCATGCTCTTCAACTTCACAGCCTCCAGAACTGTAAACACATAAACTTCCACTCTTTATGAATTACTCCACCTCAGCTATTCTGTTACAGCAACAGAAAACTAAAACACCTCCTATCCGTACAATGCAGCAGAAGATCCTTTAAAACGCAGAGACCAGCACTGCATCGCCACAAAGAAGTGCTTTGATAAGTTCCCCTCTCCTCTTTGAATTTAGCACAAAATCCTTGATATGACCTGTGATAGGTAGAAAAAATGGGGTCCCTGAAGGAGTCCACATCCTAATTTCTGGGACTGGTGAATATTTTATGTGATTTGACAAACTGGAAACAGTTGATCTTAAGGAGATTATTCTGAATTATCTAGGGGGGTTCTCAGCAATCAGAAAAAGTCCTTAAAAGTGGAAGAGGGAGGAAGAACAGTAAATGCCAGTGATTTGAAATGAAAAGGCCCCAACTCATTACTGCTGGCTTTGAAGATGGAAGGGAGCCACTAGGTAGGACACAAACACAGCTTCTAAAGCACGAAAAAGCAAGAAACCAGCTCTTTAAGCAACAGTGCCTGGTAGATATCTTCATTTTAACCTGCTGAGACTGAGCTGAGACTTTTGATCTCCAGAACTGTCTGACATTATCTGCGCGATAACCAGCTACAGCAGCAATGGAAAGCTAATCCATCCCTATGAGGCTGTGGAAAGACAGGACACTGCCCAGCTCAGTGGTTCCTTTTTGCATCACTTTCTGTCCCCCAGCTGCCTACTTTTTCTTTGGTTTTACTAATGCTTACACTATGAAACGGCCCCCAAATGCAAAATTAGCTATCCTTTGAAAGTCCTCATCCTCCAGCTCACTCCTGCCCATCATTCAGGTCACAAGTGACTGAAGACTGATTCTCCCATCACTCCTCCCCTTCCTGCCCCCTCACCAAGGAGAGTTGGGAGCCCCATTTCCTGATCCCTTAATCTAAACACTATAAGCACTCCAAGTTCAGGGTGGCTGACTCATGCTGGCTTTCACAGTAATTCCTTGGTTTTAATATGAGACTCCTCGATTCTGGGAATGTAGGGATGGCTGGTTGCCCTACCATCCCTGCTTTCCTCAGGGGCACAGACCTGGCATATAAGTAGTTATTCGACCAAATATCAAAATAATAGGTTTCAGGTTTCCACCATTTTTACCACACGTGAACAAATTTTTAGCCAGATTCCCCTCTGCTTAAGACTGCTCTTATCTAGTAGTCTAAATCAACCTCAAGCTCCATGACTCAATTCTATGACAACACCTATTTCCTATAGCTATACCCCACACTTACCACCCTTCCCATTGGATTCTTCTGAGTTATGAGTATGAATTCTTGGCTCCAACATTCAAAGAAGAAAACCTTTATTAAGCACCTACCTTAAGAGATAACACAAAGTACTTTTTGATAAGTTTCTATAGGGTTCAAGTCCCCTTGAAAACAAACATAAACAATAATGATGATCACTAGCTTTGAGAAGTTGACCCAACATGCATTCTTCAGAGAAAAATTAACCTTCTCAGGTCTCCTGGGTGCTATTCGGAGTGTTTCAGAGAAAGGCGTGCATTTGGAATTACAAAGCCAAGTATTTCTTTGAGGGATTTCTAACCTTTGAAGGACTTTTTAAAAGAAAGTAAGAACTTACTTTTTTTTTGGTACCAGGGATCGAACTCAGGGCCTTGCACTAAAACTTACATTTAATCCAGTGTCCAAGTTTAAGAGAAATTTTTCTTTGGTCTCAGTGTTCCATTGTATCAGGCTGTAGTTTTCAAAGTTTTATATTAACATGAATCAAATGATACATATATTAAAATTTCACAATCTTATTCAGCCACATATCCTTCAAATTTTCACCTTAGTATCTATAGACTGGTTTTCTAGTAATTACTGGGAGAGATTAGCATGGACAGGATCTTGTCAAATTCTAAAATGTGTAAATTGTCAAAATAGTAACAGCATATCAAAGAGAGGTGATCTAGATGAAGTTCCTTTAAAGTCTTGTAATTATGGACCAAAGGGAATACGTGCATGTTTTCATGTTGGAATGGGAAGGCATTCAAGAGAGAGGAGAGAGAAAATAAGATATTCTTGAAATATATTTAATATAAAATGAAGAAATATTATAATTGTGATCACCAGACAATATTAATCAAAGGTATCTGATACTGAAATTTCACACCCCACATATTGTGAGCAAAAATGATCTGGACAAAATTATCTGGATAAAACTATTTAAATATTTAAATACTTCCTATATATCACTTAGTAAAAAAAAAAAAAAACCCAAAGCCTTAAGAATCAAAATTTTGCTGTTCTAGCTTTGTGACACCTGTACCTGTGTGATGGGCTGGCATGAGTTAAGCCCGAGGTCAGAGCATACAGCCGACGTAATACTGGCCCCACTTGGGGATGTACAGGATATCTTGGAGGGATATTACAAAAGACAGAGGAGTCTTCTCAAAACAGAGCCCTTATTCTATGATGCTCTCTGCTACTCTCACCTGAATATATTTTTTCTTATGGATGATCTTATATAGATGCCCGGTATGAAGTGATACCTAGTCTTCATAAGGCATTCAGTAATGAGAGGAAGACAGAGTCAAAAAGTGGTACTTGCTGCTTTATTGCATGTGTCCTTTTAGCCATTTCCCTGATGCTACTGGCTGCATTTAAGAAAGCGGCATCCAAGTAGCTCATGCTCACAGACTGACTTCAGAACCACCCGCCCTCATTAATTCATATACTTAACTCCTCTGCCATCATGACTCTCAGCCCACAATACATATTTGTATCTTTATTCTACCATGTCTTAGTCCATTTCCTGTAGATTTACCTGAATACCTGACACTGAGTAACTTATAAAGCAAAGAAGTTTAGTCTAGCTTACCATTCCAGAGGCTGGGAAGTCCACAATCATGGTGATAGGATCCAATCAGGTTCTAGTGATAGCAACCCTAATACCATATCATGTGCTGCGATGGTGATCATAACATTGCAGAAAAGTGAAATGGCTAGTGAGAACATGCAAAGGGGAGAAAGCATGAAGAGCAAAATCCATTGATCAGGGCAACTTTCAGGGTAACTAACCCAATTCTGCAAGGTCAAGAATTCATTCTTATGAGGAGGCACTAATCTTTTTCAACGTCCTGGTCCCATTTGAAAGATACCACCTCCCAATGCCCCATATGGTAACCAAATTTCAACACAAGTCTCAGAGAGGGCAAACCATGTTCAAAATAAGGCATATCATTTGCTCACATTTTAGGTTTGGTCCAGGCTGAGTCACTCTAGTACAACCCTAGTTTTCCACAAGGATGAGAGTGATTCCTATTCCTCATCCAGTGTTTACTCCACAGAAACCAGAAAGTCTGGAAGGCAGGCTGCTGGGGACTTACACCGCCATCCTGAGTCTGCACACCATTAAAGGGAGTCACTGAAGTCCAAAGGAACATCACTTCTTTGGGATTTCAGGGGATGAGGAAAAGGGGGCCCATGTGCCACAGGATGTATTTCTCAAGAAACGCACAAGTTCATAACGTGGATAAACATGAAGCATGTATAGAATACCCTTATGAAAAGAAAATGTTGAAAAATTTGAAGTGCTCTGAACTTTTAGGTTTCAACAAAAAGAGGTTCAAATTGAAAAGAAATTTTCTCTCAAGATGATTTTAACTTCCTTTAGGATAGGGATTGGCTTGGAAATTACTCTTAAACATTAAAGGAAAAAAGCACAGTGATTTCTGCATGGCTGTGTTTTTGGCTTTTTTGTTCTTTTGTTTTGCAGCGCTGAGGTCTGAACCCAAGTCTCCAGGCATGCTAGGCAAGATCTCTACCACTGAGGTACACCCTCAGCCCACATAGTAGATTTTCAACAAAAAATATTGAATGCGATGAGGCTGAGAAGGCCACAGGCAGTTTTAAAACCACTCACTACAGACGCTCTTCAGCCATGGACTTTCCCTGTCCCCTTGATCTCCTTCTGCAGGTCTACATCAAGACTTGTACACAGCACCGCCCTACAGCTGCAGGGTGTGACCTGCAGGATGTGACCTGTTGTCACATCTCTCATCCCATCAACTTTTCTCAGTAGCTCTATTCTTATGGTGTTCAGAGATGATAGGACTAGTACCGAGGGAAGGTGGAACTGGCAAATTCTCAAGGGTAGTATGTGACAATGCTAGAACAGGAAGCCCAGATTTATACTCCAGTTGTAAACTGCAAATCTTGCTCTTTGGCTAGCACATAGTGTGTCAGCTCCTTAGGAGGAATGCTGAAGCTCTTTTCCAGCTCTGACACATGTCACCCATGGATCTTATGTCTTAGAAGCATAGTATCCCTATCTTCAAAAGGGACAGATAACAGCTGGTAAGGTAACTGATTCTCAGGTATTCATTTGTTGATCCATTGTCCAGATGAACAAACAAAGACTCAGTTATCAGGAAGCTGCCAACTGCCAGAGACTGCTTCAAAGATGTCAGCTTGATTCCACTGCCCAGTGGCCCCTTTCTAGCATACCACCCCTCATACGCACTACTCATGCTCATTGTGAGGTTAGAATGCCAGGCAATACGCAGAGAATAATGATAGCTCCATATATCCCCAGGCAAGTAACTGATTCTTACTATATAATTTCAATTTTTATTTAATGTTTTGTTATATTTACTACATGTCTTCTTATGATTAATAGGGTTGGTTAAGGAAATACTAGTCTTCCTGGATGCATTTACCAACATCACATTTCTATACTACCACCCTTTTTCCTGGCTCTCTTCTGTGATGAAGCATCTGCTTAGAGAGGTGCACCAAGACGCAACAGCACACAGTGCCAAGACCTGCCACCTGCAGCCTGACATGAATTCAAGCACCAACCTCAAAGCCATCTGATTCCATCATGACTCGCCTTTCCTGACATGCATGAAACAAGTCTCCCCATCTGCCTGTGTGTTTAACAGTGTAACCCGCACCAAAATCCAACAGCAGAAGCAAATCCCACCTCATGCAAACAGTATTCCCTAAACAAAATTATAGGTTACATTCCCTACAGTTTAACTATCATGTTGAAAGGGGGTTTGGTTAGTAAACTAATAGGTTTCCCCAACTGCACTATAACATCACTGCTGAGACTCTAGGATGACATCATTCTCTCTCGCTTGACAAATAATATGAGACAATAATGTAAGTCATCTAGAGATTTATTCACCAAGCCAAGCAGAGAGAGTCTCAGAGAGCAAACATCTCCCCACTTTGGCCCCGAGGGAAAATGCTCTCTTATCTAGAGCAGCACAGAAAGACATGGCATATGCACTAGGACTCCCCCTTCTGTACTACTGGAAGACATTGCTAATCAATCACTGCACTTTTCCCACTGAGTTCAGATGAATTCTTCTCAACAAAACTACAGGGAGTCTTTACTAATCAGAATTGGCATGTAAGAAGTCTATTTGCTTGCCCTCTGTCTAAGTTTTATTTCACTAGCCCCAGGCATCAAACTCCCTATGACCAATCCAGATACACAGATTTGAGAGTGCCTAAGCCCATGGGAAGTAGAATCTCATTTCTCAACATATAACCACCATTCTGGCATATTCGGTTGACTTTTAACAAAATATTTCTCTTGAGAGGCGACAAGTTGTCCTTATCCTTCTCAGCACCACTAGCTAGCATTTCTCAATAACCCTAAAGTAATACTCACATTTCCTCTCCAAGTTCTTATGTCCTTCTTTAATCAAAGCAAATTTATTCAACTGTTAAAATCCATCTCTAGAAACATCCTTCTGGGCCTAGCCATTGTGTTTCTATCCCACCCCTTTAAAGATAATCTTAATTCATTTTAATTGTCTTTCAGCCCTCAGGAGACCAAGTAGTTATGCCCTTCTATGGGTTAGCAATAAGAGGTTTTCTTATTTCTTCAATTAATGAGGAAGTAGAAAATCACTTAGTGAAATGAAAAATCAATTTTCTACTAATTGATAAATAAAACTGACAAGTGACATGGGACATCTTTTCAGGAAAAAGAACTACAGGTTTCCAAGCATTCATTTGCATATTTTAAAAGCCAAGTTATAATATCTACAGTATACAAATCTAAACATGTCTCCTAAAACTTTAACCAACACATAAAATCCAATCTGTATGCTTTTCTGACTTTTATTTTTAAAAATTAAGAGTTTTCAGATGTGTCAAAATTATTGGGAAATGAACGAAAGATTTAAAAGTAATACAAAAGCACACAAGAAATGGCAAAATCATAGTTCTGAAAAAGTATCAGATGCAACAACAAACAGCTTTAAATAACATGCAAGAGTGTGGCATAGGAAAAAAACATCAGTGTTGAATATCGTTGATATTGGAGTCAGTAATAAAACAAAATGAACATTTTCCACAAGATTTTAAATAACTCATGATTTGCTAGGATGGCATGGTGCCACAATGCATGGATTGTCTATATCCTGAAACTTTTACAAGAAGTGGGCATAACTGCCAAAGAATTTTTCTTTACGTGTTTTTCAACAGCTATTTACTTTCCTATTCCACGCTATGGTTTATGCTGACTTACACCTAATTGAACAGCTAGCAATCACTAAATCATAAGACTCCTATAAACCAAATGGTGAAGAGAGGGCATTTTTTTCTCCAGGTATTTCCCTGCTCCCATAGTCCTGAGTTGGTAAGTAAGTGAGTGTGTGAGAGAGAGACAGAGAGAGAGAGAGAGAAAGAGAGAGAGAAAGACAGAAACAGAGTGTGTGTGTATGTGTGCGTGTGTGTATGTGTGTGTGTGTGTGTGTGTGTGTGTGTGTTTGAAGATGCTTTGGCACCCCATCCCCTGAAATGAATATTTTATAAAGCAAATAACTAATTTTCAGAGAGATTTAGTAAATTAACCATAGTAACAGAGTCAGGCATGTTCTTATAATCACTGTTATTCCCACTATCCCTAACAGTTTTGCCTATTAATGTTGCTTATAATTGCTATTCAACCTTTCTAACATCTGCTTAAAAAATTCAAATGTCTAGAAATCCAACTCCCAGGGTAAGTCTAAGGTCTTACTTAAGTCTTACCTTTACTACTTCCCTCAATTTAGCTAAAATGCCTCACATGGTGATGTTACGTAATGAGCACTCAGTAATGGCTGGTTGGTTAAATATAAATCTTGATGATTTACATGTTACTGTAAAAGTTTCTTAACATTGCCTTCATTAGTATCACCATTGATTCAATTATTCTTCCTCAAACCTTAAATGAGGCAGGCCACCCTTCCTCCCAGGCAGCCGCATAGTAACAGTTTCTTCATTCGTCTTCCATTTACATCCAACTAAACTAATTATTTTCCTGTTACCTCACACCCTGTTGGTGTTACACAAACCGCTGAGATGGCCCTATCTCCTGCAGGCATCGCATGTATCTTTTCAGCAGCCTGTTGTAACACAAGTGACAGAACTATTAAGAATGTCAGCCTTTGGTGCACGAGAAAGTTATGTAAGACAAATGGTGTCATCCAAGGTAAAATGGAGACGGCAGCAAAGAGATGAGAGGAGCCCAGCAGGGCTGCCTTACACCAGTGGAGCAGGAAGAGGAGGGATGCCTGGCCTAGTCCCAGGACAAGCCAAGAAAGAAAAGAAAAGGTGAAGACAAACCAACAAATATCTCATCATTTCTGCAGGACTCAGAATACGCGGATGTGGTGCAGATGATAGATAAGCAGATGGTAACTAGATGGTAAGTACATACAGGCAGGCGGGTAGATGACCAGTAGAGGATAAATACATATAGGTAGGTAGATGGATGAGTAGCTAGGCAGATAAATTCCTTTGATTTCACTCCGTTCCCATAGCTATAACCCTGTTCCAAGCCAACGTTATCATTCTCTTCAAAATTATTTCCACTACTCTCCTAACTGTCCTCCCTGCTTTCTCCCCTCTGCCCAATTCCACAACCTTCTCCAAAGCAGTAGGTAATGTTTTTAAAAGCACAAGTAGAATCACATTGCTCACTTTTTCACATCACGTTCCGTGACACTCAGGGTCAAATCTAAGATATGTACCTGGGTGGATCTCTCCCATGTTTAATCTTCCAACCCAAGCACACGATCCCTTCCAGTGCTCTGCTCCAACCACACATTCCTTTAATTCCTTAAAACACCAAATGTCTTGCCTCCACCCCCAGAGACATATACATTATAGTGCAGCATACTTCATCATGTTCCATGTTCTTTCTTTGCATAGAAAGGAAGAGAAAAGGGAAAGGAAGCTCCAGAAGCAGAATTTTCTTTCTTTTTTTACAGTATATGTTATTGTGTACTGTATATGTTTATGGTACATAATGCTTACGTTTCTTAGGTGGAGTTGGTACATCTTAATGCCTTTTTTTCTTAAAAAAAATCATCCCTGTCACCAACTTCATCTGCTTTTCAGAGAAGTGGAGTTATAAATAGAACCCAGAGACTAGCTGAGCTCTGCGGGAACAACAGTCCTCACCTCCACGTCCTGCTGCATGCCGTCCTACAGCCCCTTCCCACTGCTGCTTGTCCTGCAGGAGGAAACTTAGCAGAGTGGTCAAGAGCATGGACTCTGGAGTCAAAGGCTGGAGCTCACAGCCAGCACCATCTGCTGCCTCGTGACTGACTGTGAGCACTCCAGGGAAACTCTTCCAGCTGTGGCCCTAGCAAGGGTGGAACAGCAACAACTAGCAGGACTTGTTTCCTGCCAGAAGAAGGAAAAAGAGGAACTTCACGTAAGATGCCTGGCCTGTGACCTGGCCTATAAGCACACTTTCAACACCTTAGCTGTTGTCTTCGGAATGGCTAAGGGCAGGAACTCAGCACTTCTCGGAGCTTCCATAAAATATTCACTCTCAAAACATTTAGTGTAAGAGTTTGGAAGAAAGAGGTTAACTCTGGGGAATGGGGGACTTGATTACTACAAAACAAAAAGCTTCTGGTTGAACATTAGTAACAGCAGATGATTTCCTGTGGACTCGCCCCCTCACAAGGTCACCTGCATCCCACCTATTGCTCACTCCACATCCCCGTATCCATTCTTCTCCCTTCCTCATCAGAAAGACTTCAAGGTCATCTCCGAATGACCTTGATCAGAATAGTTCTTGTTCTTTCTCTTTCTGAACTGATTGCTGCCAAAGCTGTTTTTGCAGTCCCAGTCTCCCTAAAGCCTTTTCCCTAATAGACATTCTCCTCCCCCGCAAACGAATCTTCATTTAGCCTTCATTAAAGAAATCTATAGGTTGCTACTATAGTTCTCAGCACAGGAGAGTCAACTGGGGCTAAGAAACACCAAGTAACTTTCCAAAGTTTGCAGAGGTAGTAAAAAAAAAAAAAAGAGCCAAGATTTGACTCCATTTGTGTGTCTCGAAGTCTGCACTTTTTCGTGAGGATTGCTGCTTCCTTTATTTGAATCTAAATGAACTACTAGACAGGACCCACTATTCTACTGAGCATCCGCAGCCAAAAACATCTCAGCTTATTTGATCTTGCAATGCACAACTCTGAAAATCCCACCAACAGAAATTTTTAGAAACTATTTTTGGAGTGAACTCCTAGAAACTATACTGAGAACTCAATGAATGTAACAAAGTTTCAGTACATGAGTTCATGGATATAACAGTGACCTATGGGACTGGAGAATCAGCAG
Source organism: Hystrix cristata (assembly GCA_004026905.1). Classification (NCBI taxonomy): domain Eukaryota; kingdom Metazoa; phylum Chordata; class Mammalia; order Rodentia; family Hystricidae; genus Hystrix; species Hystrix cristata. The sequence goes on from PVJO010000183.1 coordinate 58,778, forward strand.
ACCTCTGCTTTCCAGAATCTCCAAACTCTTACAAAGAAATAACATGACATTCATCTCAGATTAGTTAAAATGAGAGGAATCTGGCTTAGAAACAATGTTTTGGGCCAGAATCCCTGAATCCCAAAGCTTCTTTCTTCTTGAGACATTACCACACTATAGAGTAAAGGCTTAATATCTGATGTACCTTCCTCTCTCTTCTGTGAGTCCCTCAAAAGTAAAGATATTATTTGACCCATCATTTCCAATCATTACAACCAATGGGTTGGTCTAGCTCCTCCTAAATATAATCTGCATTCCCAATGTTGGCAAACAGAGTAGATGTAAGAGGCAACTAAGAGTAGAGCTAAGAGTAGAGTCCCAAACTACATTAAGCTGACTATAAATTAGCACCATTCTTTTCAAAATAAGCTAGCAATAAGTCCAAAGTCCTACAGATGCTTATGTCTTTCAACTGAATGGAGCCTCTCAGGGTATTTATCCTCAGCAAGTTACCCCAAGGAAGAAACACACAGGTAATTAGCTCTAGTGACACCGCCACCAGTGAAAAGAGCAGAATCCTCCTAGATATTCTACCATAGAGAAGTAACTACCACCCTGATGAGCTATCAGATAGTCCTTGCATTTATGATATCATGTAGCCCTTATAATTATGTTAATAGGGATGAAAGACTCCATGGAAAATGTGCCCAAGCTAAAATTTAAAAATAGAAATCACGAAACTCACATCACAACAAAACCATGATTGGCACAGCTCTGGCCCACAAGGCACCTAGACAGAGATCACCTGGGAAATGGGTAAGAACGAAAGTGGCTTCAGGACAGTGGTCAATGTCTGAATGATTCTTGTGGGGTTTTTTTTGGGGGGGGGTGCTGGGGATCGAACTCAGGGCCTTGTGCTTGCAAGGCAAGTACTCTAACCACTGAGCTAAATCCCCAGCCCCATGATTCCTGTGCAGGAAATCCTCATTTCCTCAACATCTTTAGAAAGTCATTTGTGTGATAGGTTCAGAATGAGTACAAAGGTCAGTGAGAACTCAGAATCTGCTCTGAAATGAAAGGCAGGCAGTTGGAGCAGAGGCCCTGGGTGAGAGAGCCCAGCTTTGCATGCAAGACATGGAGAGTCCCCTTCCTGGAGCCAGACCCGCACCGGCTGGAGCGAGTGATTACGCTCTCGGGCCATCTGCTCAGTGCCTGTGAAGGCAGCCCTGTGTCCTCCTGCCTGGACGCCGGGGAGGACACTGATCGCTAGTCAATCTGCTTGAAATTGCCTCCTATGATTAGTGGGTAATGACTCAGGTAGGTCATGGCCACGGACATTTCTGTTATTAATGCATTAGCAGCTGTAAATGGGCATTGATTTTGCACAGAGTACAGGTTTATGGAGTTGGTGGGGAGAGGCTGGCCCCGTGAAGTGTGAAAGGTCATTGCTGGGGGAAGAGACAGCCCTGAGAGGGCAATGTCCTTTGGGAAGAGTGAGGGAGGCTTGAGAGGGGTACAGTTGCTTTGGAAATAAAAATACCTGGGCTTGGAGGAGGAAAAAGAAAAGTGTGCACATACCACGGATAATCCTTGGCCCGCTCCTACATCGGAGATCAGGCTGCTCGCGAGTCCTCTCTGGGATTTCCTAGTCCACGAGACTTCATACAACCTGGATTAATTTGCTGACTTTAAATTTTCATCTTACAGTGTTAACACAAGGCCAAGGACACAGGCTGGTTCACTGTTACATCCTCATCACCTCACACAGCAATAATCCAACACCATCATTTTTCCATAGCTACTTGTGAATGACTGAAAGGAGGAATGGATGACTACATTACCAGGACACAGATGAGAAGACAGCCAGAATAACCTAAGCTGGACCGTACCACAATACTGTTTTTCAGGATAATTTATCCTCCTTACACAGACAGACAGAGGCCAAATAAGAATTAGTCAACTTGCCAATTGTAGGCACATGCGGCATGCACTCACATGTCACTCAGTAGGAGGGAGAATACTTCTCAGATACAGAACTGTTCTGTGTAGAGATAACAATAATCATTGTTACCACTTACTGAGTCCTGACTGTATGCCAGGCAGGAAGTTGGGGTTGATACATTCTTGGGAAAGAAAGTGTCTGAATACAAAAGAAACTATCCACTCTTTTAAAACTGGCTGTCTATCTACAGAGAAAGCTTGTCTCTGCTTAGAAGCTCTTCAAAAGGTGAAAGAAATCTATAGCCTTCTACATTTGGAGAAACCAAATTCCTTGTTTTGACAGTGTACTAACCATTTCACCAAAATTTTTCTTTGCTCCTCTGCCACTGCCATGGATTCCTGCAGGCTCACCTGTGTCTTAAATGAGCAAGCCCACATTTTGATGTGGAACAGAAACAGAAAGCAGATCTAATCTTTAGCTTAAGTGAAGGATTTAGCAAGAATATGGAGCGATTATTTTTCTTAAATCCTTCAATCAGGAACTGATGAATGATTAAGAGAAATACACAGATTTCAGTTCTTAAGTGCTGAATCCAATGCAAGAAGATGCAGGCACACCTGCTGTAATTCTTTATACTTCGCTATCATAGCTCTTAAGTATGGATAAAACTATATCAATATCAGTTTATTAATAAGGAGAAAGAAGAATAACTGTGCTGCTTTGGTTATAAACTGACATAGCACACATTCCTGTCCAGAAGACAAATGGTTCATTTCTGTACACAGGCAGAGAGAGACGGCACCACTACTGCCCAGTTTTACTGAGATAATGCTGCTCCCTTTAACCTTCTCTGCTGTGGCCTAGTTTCTCCGTTTCTTGTTTATTTCTAATTCCAAGTTGAAGAAGCCTTACTTAGTTAAAGACCTCTCCAGGTAATTCAGTAGTAGCAATTATTATTACTACTACTATTTATTGATATTATAGCAGTGAGGACACAGAAGTCAAATTGGTCCAACATACTGCCAAGGATCACGCAGTCATTACGGTGCCCAGACCCAAGGCTGCCCTCTGATTTCGCAAATACTGATGGAGTTTGGGGTGGTGAGACTGTAGTGAATCATGGGTAAGAAAGAAAGGTTTAAAAGTACAAGGAGCATGCTTATTGTTGACCCCATTAACTCATATGACTCAATAAATAATTTATGCAAAATACCTGAGGATTTAGCACTGTTATGTGTGTTAGGGACACAACAGGAAGCAAGATGGGTGCATACCACGCCTTCCTAACTCCTTCAATACAATGAGGGACACAAATAAAAAACAAGTAATAAAAATGGTAATTAGGGTACAGCATGAGCTCTAGGGCTGATTTACACAGGGGAAAGGATGGAGAACTAACAAGTAGACTGGGGCGTGCCACTTGAGGCTTCTCTCTTACTCATCCATGCTTCTTAAATCCTACTATCATACAAGACTTCCTTATAACTTCCATGCTTTCTTATCTCCCTCTGCCCTGACAATGCGTGAGCAGAAAGATACAGATACATATCTCTCCTATTATTTCTCTGCCTATTCTCTCTTGCCTCTCCTTTGTACATTCTCATTAGATCCAAAAGTATCCTCTGAGCTCTTACTCCCTCACTCCTTATCCAGCAGAGACAGGAAGAGAAAGAAGAACTTGACAACGTTGTGCTATGCAGCAACTCAGGAGAGACCAGAGATGTCCACAGGGAAGGTGTGAAAAGAATATGTGGAAGGGTAGGACAAATGTCAAAGCAAAGAGGATGGTCAGAGAGTGTTATCAAGATGAAGACATCGCTTTATGTGTTCTTCTAGACCAGGGGCTGGCACTGAGTCCACCCTACTCTTGGCCATCAATCAAAAGAACCCCTGTGTCATTCCTGCTCTGGTTCTGTGTCTCTCTTGTACACCCGCTGAGGCCTCCTGACCTTTGCCATTTCCAACCCATCTGCAGAGTTTTAACTTGAGAGGCTTGCATTCCCTGAGGGGACTCACTGCTCTTCGTCATGCTGTCCACCCTACTGTCCTCTCAAGTGTTCTACCAATATCCAGATTCTACAGTATTATCACGGCTTCAGCCTATCCTGAAAAACAGGTCAGTATTTTCTTTATGCTAGAAGGGGCACCCAAAGAACAGAAGAATACAGATAGCATTCATTATCAAGAGGGCTTAACAGATATCTGCACAGAGTGGGAACTAAGAGAATAAAGAGATATATCCCGGCTTGTGAGAGCAAATATACAAAGCACTAGAAACTGGGAAATAAGTACATTTAGTCCTCAAGAGAGCAACTTGACTGGTTGGAATTGAAGGTATTTGGGCTTCATAGACAGTAGATAAAGTGTTACACAGGGACTAGCATGTTGAACAACTAACTAGAAAACATTCTTGTTTCAGGAGTATTAGTCAATATGCTGGGTGAAATCCATGAAAAGTGTCTAGGAAAATACCATAGACATGTGAGTCAGGAGAACAAAAGGCATGGAAAGGGGGTTTTTAGGAGGGGAAACCAAAGGCTCCCTCAACTCTCATTATTAGGTGAAGAACAAGACAATGCTGATGACTGAAGTTTCTCATCAAGGTACCTGGGAAGAGAGTAGTGTCCTTGGGTGAATAAGTGACATTTGATCTGATTTCAAGTGTCAAGCACTTTGAGCCAGAAGTGACAGACAGAAGCTAGTGAAAGTCAGTAGCAATCTTCACTGCACATGATTCGAGGATTCAAGAGTCCTATCAATAGGATAGATTTGGATCCTGGTATTCTAGACCTATCAAAGTAGAAGTAGAAACCTTCCAAAAAATACTGAGTGGACAAAGAGAGCAATAACAAAGATACATGCTGGTCGCTTGCCTAACATCAATCTCGGTTCTCCCACTTCACAATACTCCACAAAACGGTAAGAAGCATTCATCCACCTAGTCATCCCTATATCCCTCCATGTGTTCTAGCCTCAATGTATCCAGCAAGGACTGATGGTCTTCCCTGGCTCAGCACCAGGGCAGATGCTGTTGATATAATGAGAGGAGACATACACTGAACGGTCAGCACAGGATAGGCACTACTCAGAATGAATACATGAAGTGGCATTGAGCAGCATCCAGGAGACCTCAGACCCTTCATCTCTGCAATGAAGGTAAATGTGGGGAGACAGGACCAATCAGTATTCTAGTGGATCTATACCAGCTGAGTATCAGCCTAGATTTAAGTATGGAAAATTCAGACCTAGCCCCATATTCATAAGGCCTCTAGTCAAGAGCTGCCCCATCCAATAAGTAGGCAGTCACTAGCTTTGTATGCTTAAATTTAAATAAATTTAAAACAATTAAATTTTAAAACTTAGTTCTCAGTTACATCAGCCACATTTCAAGAGCTCAGTGGTCCCCTGTGGCTAGTGGTTACAATGTTTGATGACACAATGAATATCCCTATCTCCTCTTAACAAGGTAACTATGTGAGGTGGTAGGTGTGTTAACTAACTTGACTGTGGTAACCATTTCATAGTATATATTTAAATACATTGTAATAATATACATAAACATATCATATTATATACCTTAAATATATATATCATTTTATTCATTATTAAGACACCAATAAAGATAGTGGAAAAGAAGAATACTTTCATCATACTAACAAGTTATACTGGACAGAACTAAAGAGAAAGTCAAACGCTAAATAATGTTCCCAATTCATTCATTAATTATAATTGAGATACAGCATGGCATGAAAGTCAAATTTCACAGGACAGGAAGGGCAAGGAATCTTTCCACTGGAAGTTAAATCTACAAGTTGTAGGGAATTGCTTTGAGGCTTAAGTCCAACCAACAATCCTGCTGAGCTTCCTCTAGTATCTCTTTAGGCACACAGATCATAAAGGGATATACAGAGCCAAAAAATGCATACTGGCTCATGTGAGGGGACTCTACATCTGTACAATGGTCAGTCTGTGTCCAGAGGGCCCCTATGCAAAAGGAACATTCTACAAAAAATCAAACAATAAGAGATAAACAAACTTAGGAAGCAGGAAACGGAAATTGATTCTCAGAAGCCCGAATGGGAATATCAACACCCTGGCTCAGAACAAGGGACGACATCCACCACAACAGTTCAAGCCCCATGTCAGACATGTCAATTTCACCTGCAAATTCATTGTTCCTGGTAAAATCCCAGAAGAAAGTGGGATGATTCCCTCAGCAGCTATTTCTGAAAATGTTTAGGTAGTGGACACTCAGGGAAGGCCAGGGCACACGGGCAATTCCAATGCCAGATCCTCTGCCCAAGCAACTGCTCGGTAACCAAGCGACTGCCCAAAACTGTATCTTCCTTCTAGGAGAAGCGATCTCTTGCCCCTGGAAATGGACTGAAGTTCCTAGTACCAGAGAATCTGCCATCACAAAGAAAGCATTGGAAACTGTCAGACACACTGAGACTGGGCAGTAGCTCTCAGCCTCCCTGATGAGGCATTTTCCATTTCTTCCCTTTTCAAAATTTATTTTAAAATTATCATATCTGCCTGCTGGTTTGGAGTAGCAAATTAATATTTCATTTTTCATCTTTACATTGCAATCGTAGATATGTAATGCCATACTCATAGACAAATTAACATGAGTTCCCTTAGAACACTGTACTAATTATCTTGGGGACCAGAACCTCCCCTAGGTTAGAAGCTTCAGCCCCAGCAGAGCGCTGGAACATGAATTTCTCTCTGAGAAGCAGCAAGTGTGTCATGTTCAGAAAACAGGGGTTGGGAGGGTCGTATATAATCTAAAACCCCCTCCTGGAAATCTTTCTTTCTTCATCCCACCCTGCCTGCCCCAGCACCACAAAGATCTAGGAGAAGGATTGTGCTTGCAACAGGAAAAGATAAAGCAACAAGCTTACTAAACTTTACACCAGATGGATTTGAACAGGCTTCACGGCAAACAGCCCCCTCCTTTTTACTTAACAAAACCTCACAGTTTTCAGGAAATGCTGTACCCTGAACTTCAAAGGCTTGAAAAGATAGATGTGGCAGGTAGGGAATTAGAGATGGAATTTCCTTTATGATTACGAACAAAGGCCTGAGTCTAATCTCCTGTGTGATACAAGCTTCAGCTGATCAGGGTTACGGGAAGTCATCCTGAGGTAGTGAACAGCTAATGCACTGTCTCTTCCCTTCTGTCTCCTTCCCCTTCTCCCTACTTGAATATGCAAATTCTACAGCAGTAAGGGCACCAAGGCAATAACACTGAGGGCAAAAGAACTCTCTTTGATCAGTCTCTTCTAGGCTTGGAGCCCCCTGGACTCCAATTCTACTTGTCCCTTTATGACATGACATGGGATGAATCAAATTAGACTCTGTAGCATTCAGAGGTAGAACATACTAAGCAATTCCCAAACCCATGAAAGAAGCTACACCTTGAAAAATAAATATTTCCTTAAGTCAATCTTTCATAACTTTGATATTTATTCTTAAATCATTACAGTTTTATTTATAAAACAAATTGTTGACTGACGGGGCTACTGCAGAGGAGAGCCAATGTCAGAAGCACTATGGAGGTGCTACCCTCTGACACGAGGGTACCTAAAAAGAGAGAACTGGGGAAATTGGACAAAATACTGCTAGCGTCATCAAACATGAAGTCTTTGCGTGCAACGAAAAGGCAGATGATGGAAAAATGATTAGTGGATAAAAACAAATGAAATTTCTAAAATACACCGTGGCATCTGGAAGTATGGAATTTCTTTTCTGCAGTTATTATTATATAGTAGTCACATATTTTTTACTTAAAAAAAGAGTATAGTGAATTATTCTTAAATTCCTCCAGAGTCACATGGTCTTGATAACAGATTTCTGCCTGCTAGTGTTTCCTTCTACTTGCAGGGTCATGTGACTGGGGGAAGGAGACAATGTCTCCTGATGAGAAAACTAAAGGACAGAAGAAAAGCAAGTTACATTTTACTTTCACTCCCAGCAAATAATGGTGTACAGTAAACCCACTGCTACTTAGGTTTGCTGCAGAGTCGGGGACCACACTAGGGAGGGGGTTCTGCCTAGCAGGTCCCCTTCTCTGCTGCGAATTCAACGCAATACAGCAAAGAGGAAAGGCACAGGCAGGCAGGAAAGTTTCCATGAGAACTCCAGGACTGCAGAAGAGAGCTTTTCATAAAGAACACAATCAAAGAAAGGGATATATTTATGTAATGAACGTTCTAAACAGGCTGCACTTACTGAATGTGGAGTCCGATCAAGGAAGCTGTAAGTGCCACTTGCATGAGTTCTCTGAGCAGTTTCCTACAGAAGAAAAGAGGGGAATACATTAATATTCACCACATATCCTTGCGTCGCATGTGCACTATTTTTATCAGAGTAGCGTTGGTTAACCTCCAAAACAGATTCTGACTGTGATGCAAATTTAACAATAGCAGTGAGTGATGGTGATGAAAGTAATGGTGTCACATATCTGTGAGCCCAACACTCTGGGAGGCTGAGTTAGGAGGACCATGAGTTCGAACCCAGCCTAAGCAATTTAGTGACTTAGTGATATCCTGTCTCAAAAATTTAAAAGAATCCCTAGCATCCCAAAAAATTTAAAATAAAAAAGGAGAGGGCTGTGGATGTAGCTCAGTGCAAAGGCCCTGGGTTCAATCCCCAGTACCACCCACCAAAAAAAGGGCAATGCTTAAAATCTTCAAGTCCTTCCACACCCCATCAAGGAAGGGTGTGATTATTTTCTCTATTTCAGAAGAGGAAATGAGGCTCAGAGAGCTCAACTAGGTTGCACAAAACATGCAGGTGCATAAAGGAGACTGGATTTGAACCTGGGATCCTGAATATCAAGCTTACAAGCACTCTGCTCTGCTATCGTCTTATACCATGACCTTCTGTTCACAGACTGTGTCAAGAAAAGATTAGAAGTTGGCATTTCAGAGATATTATTGTGCATTTTCCAGCAGAGTTAGGTTGGATGAAATAGCTCTAAATCTCCTTTTAACTCTGGAACTGCAGGAGTCCATAAAGCTCAATTACACAATACTCAAAAGTTCAGAAATGGCAGTGACTTCTTTTCGCAATGAGTAGTGCTATGACATAAGGGGCCCCTCAGGACTAAATTTCAGAAGCAAACCCATCATCACCTACTCAAAAGGAGTAAAGTTCATGTTCATTAATATAAGATAAACTAAATAGTACCATGCAAATGAACATTAAAGTTTCATATAATTCAGTGAGTCGAGGGAAAGGCCATTTCCAAACACAAAAATCAAGACTACAAGTTGATGACTACTTGCTGTTTTGCTGAGAAGAAATTTAAATAACAGAGAAAACTAGTTTGAAGCCATCTGGACTCCTGATCCAATGCTCATCGATTTACTTTTACAAAATAGCAATACAATTTATACACGAGCTCATTGCAATTCACAAGTTTCAAAGCTTAATTTTAAATAATATTTGCAAATTCATTAAGAAAAAATACTTTGCTTTAATGTGATATTTACATTTGGTGAGTCCACTGGTGTCACTAAACTAAAACACCTGAGAAAATCAAATGACTCCAAAGTATTGGCAAGAGAAACCTGTTAAAAATCCCAAGAATACACACAGCTCTGAAGTGGTAAAGATGGTAGTGATACTGTATACGCGTCAGTACTCTTTTGCTTTGTATTTTGGTGACTTCAACTTCCTTTAACTGAAAACAATAAAGTTCATTAAGCAACGTCAACAAGGATCATCCATCCATCCATCCACCCATCTACCCATCCGCCCACCTATCCATTCATCCATCTATACATTTTTCCTATCATCCTTAGCTGCACTAACTACTAGCTTTATGACTATGGCCAAGTCATTCAACATTTCTATAAGTCTCCTCATTAGTAAAATTGGAATATACATACTACCTAAAATATACATACTATCTAAGATTGAGGTTACTATTAATGGTTAGTACTTGTAAAGTATGTAGCACTGTGCCTGGCACAGGTTGGTGCTATTTAAAAGCTCATTATTTTTAATTAGTCATTTTTATGCCAGGCATCATCTGCATAGTGCCTGCAGTCTCTCCAGAAGACAGATGCTGGTCAGGGATGTTGAGGAAGCCTCCCTCTTGGAAGTGGCAATAGAGCTGAGATCTTAAAGATGAGAAGAAGGTAACCAGAAGAAGTGGATAAACGTGATTGGGAAGAAGAGTTGGACAGTGAGGAAATGAAGAGTCAAACCACATGGTCCTCTTCTAAAAATCCATACTACACTTCAGCAGGAGGATCATCTGCTTCCTAAAATACCAGTAGTCATTGCATCGAACCCTTAGTACCTCCCAGGCTCTGTATCAAATTTTATATGCAATCTCTTATTTATTAAAACTAATGATAGCTATGATCTGGCTGGCACGGTCTTCTTGCCCTCCACCTCCACTCTCTAGTCATTCCCTCTGGGCCTTAACACACCCACTCATTCACTCCACAATCCAGCTAAGTAAAGACACAAAGGACTTTTACCCCTCCCACCCTTTGGACACATCCTTCTCTCTTCCTGAGCAGCTTCCACTTGGGTCCATGTGAACACATCCTCACTGACATTTCCAGCTGGGCCAAATTGTGGCGGTTGGCTCCTGTGGCCATACGCGCATTCTTCTGTCACACCCAGAACTGTGCGTCCACTCCAACCCTTTATGTACTGGGCCTACCTGGGCTGTACACACTGGAAGGGCTACAGTCATGTTTAGTTTCACTCTGCAGCCCTACCATTGGGTGCAATGCCCAGCCACTGAGCAGCTGCTCATCACACTGCATCACTTAGGAGTCCTCCTTGACCCAAATGTCATAGCACCCAGGAAGGACACTTCCCTCCACTGCCTCCACTCCAGAAAGAGGTTTTCTCTGAGCAACAGGGTCAGATACTCTTTGCTACCCACATAGTTACAATTAACGTCATGCCCAGGTTAACTTGATGCCTACACCTCCACATACTGATTTGCATCCAACCCACAGTTGAAATTGCCTCCTTTCTATTCATAATAATCTGTCAAATCCTTGAGATGGATCACTTTATAAGCCAACAAAGTCTGGGAACCATTGTCACATGGTGGGAATGGAGTCAATCTTTAACAGGTCACCGGGCAGCACAGAAATCCTAAGATGCTCTCTAAAGTTCTAGAGGAGTCGCGGAGTTCTTCCTCTTGTTTGCTTGTTTAACTAAGGTTGCCCTGGGTTTGCAATTATTCCTGCAAACTACCTCAAGAGCAGTTTGCAAAATCAAGGAGAATCTGAGCTTCGTGGGATTGGTGGGATTTTCATCATACTAAGAATACACCTGAGCTAATGAGCTGCAAGTGAAGGGAACTTGAAAAGTCTTGGGAATGACATCAGGAGGTGACTGCTTGCCTCATGCATTAGCTTCACTCACCCCTATCCCCTTTCCAGACGGATGCACAAAACAGCAATATGAATACTTCCAAAACACTCATGTTGATGACTCCAAGCAGCCTGTGTATTGTTTAAATAAGTGGCTCTGACTTTTTAAACAGACTGGCCCCCACAGTGTTTCTGCTTCAAGGGTATCCACTGTGGACTGCCTCACGGACTCCCTAGCGGGTAACCTCAGTGGGATCTCCTCCTGCCTCCAAGTTTACATCCTCCTTCCCCCTGAACAGGTCAGGCAGAGCAATCTTTACAAAATGGGAAATGGACTGCACTACTAGATAGTTTAATCCCCGTATCAGTGGCTCCCTGTTTCATTCAAGGCCTATCTTGTGATACCAGATGTAATCAAAATATACAGTGAATGCTGAAATTTTTTTAAAAAACCTTACAATTAAAAAAAAAAACCACATTGCAATTAATCCTCTCAGAATACTCTCCCTTGCTTGGAACACACATATCCCATTGCCCTGCCACTTTCTGAAGCAGTTCTGGAAGTCCTCTTTCAGGAATGTCTTTAATTTCACTGTCATGGCTGCTTTGATATCTTCAAGTGATTTAAAATTTTTACCTCTCATGGCTATTTTGACTTTGAGGAAGAGCCAGAAGTTGCACGGCGCCAGATACAGTGAGCAAGGTGGATGACGACACATGATAATGTTTTTATGAGTCTGTCTTTCCATTGGATGGCACTGGGCAGCAGCATTCACAGTATTATCTTCACACCTTGTAAAGACACTCACGAAAGAGGTCTTCCAGAACTGCTTCAGAAAGGGGCAAAAATGATGAGACAAGTGTTGTCAAAGTGAGGGGAAATGTTTTGAGGGGTATTAATTGCCATATGTCTTTCACCATAATGAAATTAAAAAAATGTAAATATTGACTATATAGTTCAATCATACCTTGCAACTTGATATCCGTCCTGTATGATGTGCCCCTGGCCACAGCTCCAGAATTATTTATTAACTAAGGTCACACATGCTCCCAATCTTTGTGTCCCCATCCCATGGTCCTTCTGGCTCTGGAATGCACTTTATTCCCACCTGCCACAGAGCTATTGTACTTGCTGAGCCTTTGACTTGGAGTGCTCTTCACATCTAACTGCCTTCCATCCATTGCTACTTCCTCGTGGAAACTCTCTACCATGTGGTCTCAGAAACACATCGCCCCTCCTGTGCAGTCCTTATCATAGCAGTCATTTTACTCTCAACTAAAAAATTCACTTTTCTCACCAGTGTGGTAGCCCCAAGAGGACAGGGACTGTGTAGATTTTGCTCACCTCCCTAACTCAAGCTCTGATCATGGGCCCATGGATATGTAAGGCGTTTGACAAGCATGTACACAAGAAAGGAGAGATGGAGAGAGGAAGGAAGGAAGGAAACACAGCCTTTGAAACCCATTGCTCATTTTAGACACACTCCAGGTGCCCACGGAGCTTCTCTAAAAGGCAATTTCCTACTCCACTTCCATCTGTATCTAGTGAAGTCTTAGAAATTATGTCAGAAATGCATGGTCCCTGCTCATGAGCTAGGGCTGTGTTAAGCAAGGGTAAAACCTTGCCTGACTGGGGCTCAGTTTTCTCCAGGAACTTGTACAGCACTCTTAAGCTTTGTCAGTTTCTAGCTCAGGGAACCTAGCAACTCTCCTCTGTGTGCAGAGAATAGCAGAAGATGCAGGATTGGGACCTACAGAAATTAGCAGAAGGAGGAAGAGGAGAGTGAGGGGCTCTCAGGAAGGGCAGGAGGAGGCAGGAGCTGCCTTGTGGTCAGACGACATAGCAGTTCAAGATGTCCATCCCTCAGGGCCTCAGCCACTTCCTGCCTTTCAGGGCTGAATCTCCAGCACCATGTAAGAAATGTCCCCAGGCCTTGGGCTGGGGTGAGTGGCCTTCTGGCACTTGCAGACAAAGGAGCCATGTGTAAGGTTCCATCTCCAAGGTGGCCCACACCTGCTGGGGGACTCTCCGCACTCAAGTAAGCAAACTGTCAGTGCTTGTGGCCATGTGCACAGTCTCCACATTTCACCTCATCAGGGGCCTGGAGTCAAATTATTCTTGAAGGTACCCTGAAGCCACCTGCACAGGACCCTGCAACCAGCCCTGCTGGAGGTTATCATGTGAGATCTGGTGATGGTGGGGTATGGACTGGTCGGTGCCAGCACCCATCACATCTGGGATGCAAGGAGCAAGTCAGGAGAAGAAGGTCACTAAAGTCTCCCGAGATTAGAGCCAACCCCCTCCCCAAGTAAATTTGCTGACTCCTGCCCACAGAACCCATGACTCTAATGCACCTGAACATCCAACCCACTCAGTCAGTCAAGCAAAAGAGCTAGTGCATCTCCAGGTTATCTGCAGGATCACAGCACTGTGAGCTCCAATGTGCCAATTTTACTGTAAATCTAGGGATTGTTTTCTAAACAATGCCTTAAGTCCTAGCAGCACTGCACACTGTGGCCACACACAAGCATTCCATGTGGCCAGGACAGCATAGGACATCCTTACACTCCAGGGGGTGACTCTCCCAGGTCAGTCCTTTAACTTCCAACTCTACTCCCACATCAAATGCCTGGTCTCTGTGCTGAGTGGTCCCCCAAGGAGTTATCCTCCTCTTTACTCGCTCAACATATGTGATCTGAATAACAAAACCCAAGAGCCAATAATTGTAAACCAAAACAAGACATCCATGCTATCTAACCTATCCATGCCTTTGCACAGGTTGTGTCCTCTTCCAGGGATTCTGTTCCATCTCTTTCTGCCAGTGACTGTGTTCCTAGTCTTCATGTCTTCTCAGAGCCAGCACTGATCCATGCCTAAATGCAGCGAAGAACATCCGCCCTCCTTCTGAGAACATCTCTAAGTTCATCCCTCACCATATACCTGCATGTCTGCTTCTCCATATATCATCAGCATCTGAAACTCTACCCTGTACCTTATTTTATTCCAAAGTGACAGTGTTGTATAAGTATTAGACCCAAACTTGAATGCCAAATCCATTCTCTTATCCGTCAAGCTTTGGGAAAGTGGCTTGACCTCCTTGAGCCTTAGTTTCCTTATCTACAGAACAGGCATGGTACTGCCTTGCTTGGAGGATCATTGTGCAGATGCTACACAATGATCATTGGCACTGCTCCTCAACATATGCTTATCAAGCCACATGGTCAAGAGCAATGGATGCTTGACCACCAACAGTCCTGCTGGTATTCGAACTCTTCAAGTCATAGCCCCGTATCAGGAGCCAACACTGAGAAGCCTGGCACTTAGCAGGTGCTCCTCAATAAAATTCTGAAAATAAGAAACTCACAGGGCTCTTTTCTACTAATGAAATACAATTGTAGCTGCTACTCTGAGACCTATATTTGACTTGTCATCCTGTTTAAATGCAATAAGTGTCAATTAGTCTGTGTGTTGCATTTAATTTGGCTGTGCTCACCCCTTCAATGGTTGCTCAGGTACAGTCTCCATGGCTGCCTCTTTGAAGAGCTCCTCCCAGCCTCCCTCTCCGGGGAAGCAAACTTCTACCCTGAGCTCCAGGGACCTCAGGGGGCCCAAAGATATTACGCCCCACACAGCACCCTGCACCGTGCCTTATTGTTGTTGTGTTTAATTTCCCGTCTTGGCCTTATAGGAGATTTCTAATGTTTGGGCTGTAGGGTATGTTCTGATTAAAAATAATCCTCCCAATTACGGGTTGGCATGAGCCTCCTGTCACACGCACTCTGCCACCAGCCTCTGCGTCCCTGTCAGCAATAATTGTGTCTGCACTGCCTAACTGTAAATGAAAACCCAAGGGGCAAGTTTGGGTCCCCGGCTCAGAGGCCGCACCGGATCTTTTAATTTGCACTGTCTGTCAAAAGGATGTGGCCATGTGTACTCCAAAGAATTCCTCAGACTCTCAGATTCAAGGCCACAGAGAGCAGAGGTACCACAGTCTGCTCGGAGAAATTGCATTTGAACCCGCCAGAGATAACAGGGTATGCGGAAGGCGACGAGGCTCTTTTTAGTTTGCTCCAAACTTTAGCTAGACTGAGTATGAAAAGGGAGGCTGAGCTCCAGGGAAATCACAAGTTGTATTTATATTATTTTTGCACCATGTACATAAGACAGGACATTGAATTCAAAGGATGGGATTGCAGCTCTTTGAAAGGAAATACACACATGAGACCTGATTATTCCAATCTCTATACAATTAAAACTTTCTGAACATGGGGTAAGCAGAAAGAGGTGTCTGTTTTCATTTGGGAGATATCACGAAGATATTCTCACATAAACAGAGGCATGTCCCTTGGCCGGGCCAGATTAAACACTTGAAATACATTGTGAGTCAAAAAACATCACTTGGTGATGGTTACTGAGCAAAGTTCTGTTTTTGGAGTATGGAGGGTGGGAGACTTTCTGGGATGCCTCCGCACTCCATAACTGATTATACAAGAGTGATGCTTGCTGGTCCACAAGGCATCTGTGTCCCTTGTCCCACCACTTTGGATGTCTGGCTGACTATGCACTCTTACGATCAGCACCAAATACTGATTCATCTTACCAAGAAAGGGTCCCTCTAGCTGAAGCAGGCTTTGGTGGGTTCTGGAGCTGACAGCAGCTGGTGGAACCAAGTTATCATCAAGGTAAGAACAATTTGGGGCCACAAGGGCAACTAGCTCCAGCTCCTGAAAAACGTAGCAGTCCAGCTTGGGTGTAGTTTAGGTCAGCAAGCAGGGCTGTGGGTCAAAGCCAGCACTGCCTGTCAGTTTGTAAAGGACCTATCAGGACACACCATACACTTTTGTCATGTGCTCACTGCTTATGGCGGCTTTCCGTCTTGATATGAGAGACTCAAAAGCATCCACTGCCTTTTGTAAGTTTACCAACCTCCGATGTACAGGCTATTATAGATTCACACACATGCACAAGCATCTCAACAAATAAATAAAACCATAACAATCCTATTATTTTCATATATTTAATTGGATTACATTTATTTTATTTATATTATGTAGCAATAATTATTAATATATTATATAATACTAAACATTGTTATCTATATAGACCCAATTAGAACCGAAAATTATTTATTAGTATTAAATAATAATAGCTATACTATTAATATAAATAACATAAATTAGTTGTTATCCCATTAATACTAGATAATAATCATAGTAGTTTCCACCACATGCCCATGAACCAGGAATTGCTTTGCACGAAGTCCCTAAGGCATACCCCCCATCTCCCTGCCAAGGTGATGAACTAGGCATTTGAGAATGTGAAAGAATTTGCCCCAGATCTTACAGCTTGTAATTAACAAAGCCACGATCCAAATCCAGTGCCCTGGGACTCTGAAGTTTATACGTTTAACTGGTATGCAGTCTGCCACTCATTTTTCCAGCTAGACATGTTGCCCAGTATAGCTGTTCCGTGAGGCCCTGGGCCTCATTTCTCATGAGAAGAGAGAAAGCGGAGGCAATGACTTAGCAAAGCAATTTCCCTGAAATGCCATCCTTTTATACTCCAACCATGAACCGAGAGATTTCCACATTTCCCTCACATAAAAGAAGGATTCCCAGTGGCCTGTGATGCTTCCAAACAGTACTGGGAATGGGCAGGACAAAGCTAATCAGAGAAACAGAAGATTTTTTTTAATTCCTCCAGACGACTTCTTGATTTGAACAATAAGACTGGTGGAGATGAATGACAGCAGCGGGCTGGTTATGAGCACTGCACAGAATTGCTACAGATGAAAATGCTCTTGTTCTTGGCCGCGGAAATAACCAGTGAGTCCTTTCCACCAACAAGAGAAGGGCTTTCCAGCAGCTGCACGGGAACTCATGTGGAGTTTACCCCAATCCATCAGTGGCTGGAGCTAACTGGCCATGTGCCTTCTCTTAAGAAGACAGTGGGTCTCATCACGCGGGAACTACTAAACTTATTACTTAAAAAAACAAAACAAAAGAACAGGCAATCACTGCAGGAATTTGACTCAGGTAGCTTGGCTCCTCCAAACGCATGAGGAATAATGGGGAGGGTATGCAATGCACCCTGTGACCCAGTGGGTTCTGGGAGAAGGGCCTGAACAGAAAGGGGACCCCTGTTCTCCTGTGTGGATTCTACCCATCCATCAGCTCAAACAGCATCTCCTTAGCCAAGCATCCCCTGATCCTCCTCTGCCGCAAACCTAGGACCATGTTCACTTCTATAGTAACTGCACACACACAGGATCACAGGATCATCATTGTCCCTTCAGACTGAATGCTCCATGAGGTCTTGGGCTTAGAGAGCTCAGATCCCCCCAGAACGCTCTGCACTCAGCAACGTACCTGGAACAAAGCTGGCACCCATTATATCTTGGCTTCATGAACGCATGATCAAAGGACTTCAGGATGGAACCACATCTTCTCTGGTTTCCCAAGGGGTCAGTCTGAGACCCAGCAGTTCCTCACTTAACTTTCTTGTACTCACGGTTCTTATGCTCAGCCAAACTTCTCTCCCTACACCAGTTTCTCAGAAGTCAGAAGAGAGACTATGACTTTCCAGAAGATAAGCATATGAGTGAAGGAAGAGCTTTGACCTTGGCAGTCAGATCCACTTGGGTGCAAGTCCCTGTTCCAGCACTTCCTAGCAGTGTGACCTTGAGTCAATTACTTTCCATCACAGTTCTCTCATGCATACGTAATGAACATTACTCTATTACAATATGCTTACAATGAGTTTGGCTGCAGCGAGTATTCAAAAAACTGTATTGACTTAAATGGTATTTAGGTTATCCTACCAAACTCAAAATGGCCTTAAGAAACATGGAAAAGATTATGACTCAAAGGAACTCACTAAATATTTATCTGAGACCAGGAACATACATATGTGAGCTTATATAAAGATGAAGTAAAAAACAAAAGAACAATACTAATGAAGAAGGAGAAAGGGCAGTGGGAGGAAGAACAGCCAGTGGTACTCTGTGCCCTACATTCACTGTGTTTCCATCACGTCCCTGTGCCATACACATCGTCATCAAATTTCTGATGAGGCATAATGCTCAGAGAGGTTAAGCACGGCTGCAGATTCCCACCGAGAAGTCAGAACTTCAACCTGGTCTGAATGGCACTCAGGCTGTCCCGGCACTCAAAATGCTCTCATTCCAAGCAGACGTCACACATGGAGAGTATCTCAGGGAGATCTGGGATTACCTAAGTGAGACCTCGGTGTGACTATACAAGGGGGAGCTCAGATGTACTCTGAGGCCATGACAGGCCCACACAAATGGCAAGCTTCTAAACAGGGGTCACCCCTTCCCAACCAGGTCATTCTCGTTCTCCCATCATTGCATCAGTTCTGCTGACTGCTGTCAGTAGAGAGGGATAACTCAGGCACATGAGGCCGCTCAGATGAACTAAGAGTGTAGTGATTGTAAGCATGACCTCTCACTGCATGGTCAGCCTCTCCCAGCCTGTGGACTCCCTTAGCCAGGCACCTGGCCCCCAGGGAAAAGGCTCTCTGAGGTTCCTACTGCCGTCCTCCTCTGCCCACCAGGCCAGGTGCCCCCTGGAGGTGAGACGGACAATGGACAGAGCAATCAGAATGCTCATGAGAGGGTGAGATGCAGACAGATTTATGGAGGTGGGATACAAAGCACATCATTGGGAATGCATGACACTTTTGTTCATACATCATCTTTTATTTTAAGTCTATTTCTCAATGAAAAGCAGCTTTCCTTTTCTATTACAAAGATGAATGTGTCAACAACACACACTGGCATACACCAGACTACAGGGAGGAGAAAAAGAGAAAGACCTAAAAAAAAAAAAAAGAAAAAAAGAAAACGGCAAAAAGAAAATCCTCAGTACAAAGTGTGATATATTTGCTCAGATTACGGCTTTATTTACACCGCTGAGAACACTTTATTTTTGAGCTTCATAACTCATTGCTCTACAAAGAAAAAGAAAGTAGCTAGTAACCACCTACTTCTGCGCAGAGGAAATGTAACACAAAGAAAACCTATCATCTATGCTGTAGGTCTAAATATTTTTAAAATTCTATTTAATATGTGTTGGACTGCAGAGCACCTTATTACCTTATTTAATTCAGACTTGGGAAAATGTCTCAGAATAAAAATGCCACTAAAGGGACAGGAACTAAGCTACAAAATGTGGACATCATATTTTCTTCCACGAGATAATCAGCTTATCAGAATTCATTTCAACCTAAGAAAGGTCTCACAACTATACTGAAAATTCAAGCTGGTTTCATCATCTCAAGAATGTAATCTCCAGGAAAGAGTAAAACCATCAAGGCAAGTTTGCTGCAGATAATGTTATGTATAAGAGCTGAAAGCTCAGACCCCAACAAAATCACTGTGGTGGGGTGCTCCTACGTATGGGAGACATCCCAACATAAAATAGGTGAAGTGCTGGCACTGAGAATCATTTTATTTCTGAGTCACTAGTGGTACTTCTCAAAGGCTCATTACTGTATTTTTTAGATCTAAAAATTCCCTCTAAATTTGATGTTCTAAAAAACATAAGGTTTAAAACTGTTTTTCCAAAATTACTCACTCAAAAAGGCTTGGGTTCTGGGCCCATTCCTGCTATTAGATGTTGGGTCTTGACCGCATTAGTTCACCCTCTCTGGGCCTAGGTGTCCTATTTGTGTAAGAAAGAAGTTGGAACATCTGCTTTTAGGATACTTTCCTTTTGCTTTCTACAGATAACTTGGTTCTCATGCAACCTCATAATAGGAGAAATCAATATGAATAAGAGCAAAGAGACCCCACACTTGTGTGTAAGGTTTAACAGGGATCAATAGTGAGAAAGAGTAAATGAACCCCACCTCCCAAAGAAGGAAACTTAAACAAAAATATTTTTTAAAAATCTTGTCAGAAGAGAATATCTTTTTTTTATTATTATTCAATGGGTTTTGGACGATGAAAGAAAATTCCTGAGAACCAATCTTTCATGTTCAGCAAAGAACAACCAAGCCATTTGGCACAATGTTCCAGAAAAGTAGACAATGAAATGAAAGAAAAATAGCCAGGCAGAAGGTAAATCAATACAGCACTCAAAGTCTGCATGTGCAAGCATGGAAAGCCACCAAACTAGAGTGAAGTAGTGTGAAGTTTGGTAACTGGTCAGAGAGTCATGTCAGATATCCATTAAAAGTTATTTGATGGGGGCCTTCATTCAAATTTGCTGGGGGTGGTAGTTTCTTTAGAGCACAATTTTAAGTAAGGAATAAATATTGTGGACAACGTTACAGGAAAATAAGAAGTTTCTGGGAAAAGAAAACCTAACATTTGTATCTCTACTGGTATCATGAAAGGCAGTAATATACAATGGAAATAACTCAAGAACTACAATAAGCAAAACTTGTGTTCTGCTTTTCCTCTGTATTGTATATCGGAACATTATTTATGGTCTGCTCTGAACTCCTGAATCTTCTGGCAAGTAGCCAGCAGAAGCCACACCATTGATTGCTCTGCAGCACAGGTGCAATAGGGCAAATGCAATACTTCACAAAGTGTTTGCATGTGACTTAGAGACGTTAGCAAATCCTGTTCCCTGAATCCCCATATTTTTTATTCAGGTGGGGTAGAAACTCCTCCTCATAATCATCATCATCATTTTATCATTATTTTTGCTGTGCTGGGCACTGAACTCGGGGCCTTCTCCGTGGTAGGCAAGCCCTCTTCCACCGAGCTACACCCCACACCAACAGACTTTAGTTTTTTAGAGCAGTTTTAGTCTGACAACACAACAGAGTGGAAGGCCCAGGGACTTCCTAGGTACCTCCTGCCCACATATACACAGCCTCCTTGAACTTTCCCTGTAATATGTTTGCACTGAAATCTTCACAAGAACATTATACATTACTTTTACTCACATCTGAGGGACCAAAATCCTGTAATTTTCCACATTACCGTAAAGTGCTTTGGCCATTCACAAAAATCAGAAAAGTACATTCACAAAGGTACTTATTTTAATAAGATCTGCATCATTTAATAAGAAAATTGCCCTTCATCCTAATAATGCAAAATGCTACCTAGACAATTGGAATAAAAAGAAAACCAAATACCTCCATTTCTGCCCAAGGTTCACATTTTTCAATACCATGTGACACCCATCAGAAATATAAAATTCACACATATGCAAGTCTGAGTAATTCCGCATGGATTTAGAGTCTGGGCATGCATAATTTCTTTCAGTTTTAAAATATGTGAAGATATTAAATTAGTCTACAATTTAAAGAAAGGAAAGAAAAAAAAGACTACATTCCCAAGCTTCCAGGTTTTATTTCTAAACCTCAAGGAGTTTTTTTTTTTTTTTCAGTAACGATTCAGAAGAAGTAAATGTTTTTAAAAGGAACTTAATGCGATTTTTTTTCTGTTGATTATAATGTGTGCATCTACCCTCTGCCGGCCCTAAAAACTATCACTTTACTTTCTGCTTCTTGGAGGTTTTTCTTAGATTTTCCACTTGTGAGATCATGCAGAATTTATCTTTTTGTGCCTGGCTTATTTCACATAATATAATATGCTTTAGGTTCATCCATGTTTTTGCAAATGACAGAATTTCCTTCTTTTAAGGCTGAATAGTATTACAGCATGTGGGGGGGCAGGGGAGGAAGGGAAGTATTTTTAATGCTATTTTTTATTGAGGAAACTAAGCTCAGAGAGACTGGTTAACTAAAAATGCCCAAGCAGCAGCAAAGGAGCCACGACCTGAGCTGGCAACATTATACTCCAAGTCTA
This sequence comes from Hystrix cristata, assembly GCA_004026905.1. Lineage (NCBI taxonomy): Eukaryota > Metazoa > Chordata > Mammalia > Rodentia > Hystricidae > Hystrix > Hystrix cristata. Next base: position 80,842 of record PVJO010000183.1, read on the forward strand.
TGCTTTCAGACCCTGGAAATAAGTGAGTTTCGGCTTTGGCAGGTAGTCATTAAGGATGCATTAAGGAGATCTGAGCAAGGAAGTGGTCTGCTCTGGCCTGTATTTTAGGACAGCAATCGGACACAGGCTACAGAATGGCCTGGAGGCAAGAGGTGGAGCTAGAGGCATGGGAAGCCACCTCTTTGGTTGCATCTTTTGTATCCTTCTTTGCTGGCTTGGTGATTTGGGGCAAATTACTCAACAATTTCTGAGCCTTGATTTTTATACCTGTAATATGGGAATCCAGATAATATCACTCATCTCACCAGAGTTATTTTGAAGATGACATGGATCAATGTATTGAAAGAAATTAGATCTGCCAAATGAAATTTAACCACTTAACAGTGATGTTACCTATTTTATAATTTCCTAAGGAAGATACTTTAAGAACCAATAAGAGGAAAGGAGCCAGTCATTCTGGTAAGCCCTTGGGGTGAGGGCTCAGGCTTCCGTACTTGCATTTTCTCTCTCCTGTTGTTCGTGCTCAGTCTGCCCCCTTTTTTGAGGCTACCAACACTCAGGCATTTTCCTTGCAAATCAAACTACAGGTTGCAAAGGAAAATGCACTTTAAGTGAGTACAAAATATCAGAAACAAGGACCAAGACAGCAGTGAACAAGTAGGGGTTTCAAATTATTTTCCTTTGACTCCTACCATGCCTCAGACTGCACAGCCAGGATTCCCCTTTGTGTTCTTAAGCCCCAAATTACTACATGGAGATATCAGGTTATCCATGAGCCAGTACAGATTGCAATTCCCAATTTTCCATTAACATCCAAAGGGTGAAGCGATACATTTAAATAACAGATTGAACCCAATAAATACGTAAACTCGCTATACTTTGTTTTATTTCAAAAACTAACCTTGGGAAACATTTTCTTGAGATAACTTGTCATTCTTGAACACTCTTGGTGAATTAGCACTAAGGGTATTTTTACTTTTTAATAACCACTGCTGCCAACCCAGGAAACAGGTCTGGGTGAATCACATGTGTATAGGATGCTAACTGAACCCAATAGGATCTGCTTAGCTAAAGGCTAAGTTCAGACACTTTACAGCTGCATTCAGCTGAATTTGAAAGGAATCATCAAGCCTCCCCAGCTGTTACACTCTGATTATTCCGAAATTTTAAAAACAAAACAAGCATTTGTCAAATAAATTGACAATTGTTTTCTACATCTTAGGGACACAAGGCTTACCTGTAATGCATAATAATGCGAGACACCTGGGGAGTCATGCCTGAGTCTAAGCCAAGAGAAGCACCTGCAAGCAACAGGAAATGATCACAGCCAATGGCATGTATCTAGCACACCATGTGAAACTGAAATAACAGACACTACCAGGATTCTCATTCTGTAGATGAAAAGACCAAGGCTCAGTGAGGTTTTACACAATGCCCAAGGTCAATCCAGGCGTGGGGGTGCACAACTATAATCCTAGCACTCTGGGAGACTGAGGCAGAAGAATCTCAAGTTCCTTTTCAACTCAGTGACTCAGTAAGTCCCTGTGTCAAAATAAATAAAATTAGGTGAGGGATGTAACTCAGTGCAAAGACCTGGGGATCAATCACCAGTGCTATGCCCTCCCCCACAAAGCCCAAGGTCACAGTAATGCTAAAATCACCAGTAAGGTGGAGTTGAACCCTCCATCTGATAGCAGGTCCATCGTCAACTACTCTGTGCTTCGTAATGGTCACTCGCACATGGTCCTTCTCTGGACAGTCATCTTATACAGCTACAATCACTAACATTTAGCACTGTGCAGTATACTAAGCCTTCTCAAAATGTCACCCCATAATCATTACACTGAGCCAAGATGGAGGAAATACTTTTATACCTACTTTTCAGACAAGCAAAGGAAGATCCTGACAAAAGGCCACTAAGCTTTTTAGTGATACAATCACTCAGTTTATCAGTTTATTTCCCTGAATATCCAGCAGGGGCTCAGAGCCATGGACCACCACCAGAATTCTGGGAAGGGATGAGCATGTAGATGACCAGAAGCTCAGCAGAGTCTGTGAAGCGAGGGACCTTCATGACTGTGCCCACAGGCTCAAGCAGCATGTGGATGTATGTCTGTAGAAAGAAAGATGCTTCTACAGCTGGATCAATGAAGACCCTGTGCTCTGATTCCTCCACAGACAACAGGGAGGCTGCTTCATGATTATCACCCAGGCCTTTTCATCTCATCCTTGCCCTGTATAATAACCATACAGAAATGTGTGAATAAAATGGCTGTGTCCCATTGGGTGTCCTGCTGGATTAGCTTGTGGCCCAGGGACATTATCAGCGCCAAGGATCACAATCTTTCACTGCGTATCTCTTGCAAACGAAACTGACAAAGCACTCCCAGAGCTCTCTGAAGTAACCTTCCTGTTTGTGAACTGTGGCTGTCCATGTTTTCCCCCTGAGCAGGGCCCCCATCCTCTCTGGTTCTAGGAAACAAGCCAGATGCAGGTAATGGCACCTTCAGCATCACTCCCAAATCAGCAACTTCACGAAGGTAATTTGACACATGTGAAATGAGGCCGCTTATCAAAAAGAAAGTGCCCAGCAGCTTTTAGGAATGCAGAAGGTACCTGCTGGCTGCAAATCTGGCACTTGTGTATTGGAGTTTGACACTTAATATTCAAACCCAACAGCAGGCTGGGTCCTCAGAGGACAGAACCTGGTAATGGCACACAGATCCACAGACTGACAGGCTATGTACACCAACCTCTGGGGTAAAGACTCACTGAAGAATTTCTGCCACAGATGGAGCTGGAAGGGAGTGAGGGAAGGAGAAAGACAGAGAGAGGGAAAACAAGCACAGTCACAGTGCAAACAATAAAGATTATCACATGCTGATTCTGCCTGAAAATCCCCAAGTATAATTCAACAAATTGATCAGCTTAGGTGCGGATGGGAGTTAGGGGAAAACACACTAAATAAAAAATACCTTTCTTTTCAACTTGTCTCCTTCCGTCAAAGGGAATCACATAAAAATATAGCACAACAGCTCATCCCTTCTATTTACATTCTTTGTGCTGGTACTCATTATTTTCTCCATCAGGGACAGCAAATAAGAAAACGTTTCCAGAACCACACATTTTAACCAAGTGGCTTCCAAGAGGGCTATCTAGTATTTGTGTGCCAATTGGCAAAATGTGCTTTTCTAAGTATTCCTTAAGCTGAGATGCCCATCCAGGAACCTCCGTGCCATCTGTAAAACCTCATGCATGTGGTGGCACAGAGTCAGTGCTTGATACTTGCTGGTGGAGTACAGCTGATTTTAAGTCTCAGAAATTCTGAGCTGAACCCGCTTGGTTTATGTGGAAGACTATGTGGAAGTCATGAGGTCTAAATGACCCACATGTATGCCACATTTGAAACACTCAACTGGTTAAAGCAATGCATGAAAAACTTGCCAACATTTAAAACTCAACATTAAGTATCTACCATTCTCACTTTTCTTGATAAGCCACATCCACAACCGCCCTGGGAGTGTGGTTCTGTGGGGGTCAGTCTGAAGGTCAGAGAAGCGAAGGCTCCCTTCAGGAGGAGCCTGTGCTCTCCTGAGTCCCCACCCATCTCTAGTGCCTCTAACCTCGCTCGGAGCCCACACTGTGTGTTTGGTTGCATGGTTAAGTATTTTCAGGATAAGACAAACAGTATATCCTCATTTTATTCCCTGCAACAATTTTCCTTTATTATTAGGGTAAAAAAAATTGCATGCAACCCCTCTGCTTTTCCCCTCAGAATTCCGAGATGGTACAAACCCCTACAACACACATGGGCCTTGGGAAGAATATAAAAGGTGGACTCTGACAGAACTGTAGGCTAGTATAGCCACGTGTCCCTATTTTATTATACTTGCAGAAATATTCCCAAAGAGGAAGAAATTTCATCCAACACACTGTGATCAGAAAACCATAGCTGTGACAATTATGGCTTGCATATACAACCTTCAATGGCTCTCTGCTGCCTGTAGGATGTTGGAAAAGGCCTTAGCACCACATCTATGGAACTAACAAGCTGACCCTCACCCTATCTTTCCAGGAGTTTTATCCCTTGACAATTTCATGTTGCTCACTACCATCTAGCCTCAGATACTGCTCTCAGATTTGAGATTTTACTCGTCCTATTTCCTTTGGCTGGGATCACATGCCTGGACTTCTATATAGGAAAATCACATTCATGCTTAAAGGTCCAGTTTAAGTATGTTTTCCCAATAGGTTTTTCCTGGCCCATGTGAGCTGATTCAGTCTCTCTTCTCTTTTATCTCATTGATCTTGTATTCATCTGCCTCTCTAAAGTACACAAAGATACAGCTAATCATCCATAGGTATCTAATCTCACAACTATCTATCTCACAGATTGTTGTTTCTTGCTTCTCTGCAAATCAGACTCTGAGTTTCTTGAAGGGAGGAAAGTATTCAACTTTGTATCCCCCAAGCTTATCAAAGGACCTGGCAATTCACACGGGCAATGGATATTTAATGAATACTTTTATAACAAATAAGAAAAACAGAAAATGATGAGCAGAGACAGAGTGATAGGGATGTTCAGAAGAGGGGAAGAGCTTAAATCCTGCTGAGGAAGATCAAGGACAGGTGCATAGGTAGTGTAAGTTTTAGAGGCAGTCTTGACGAACTGCTAGGAAGCAGACTTTGAAGCTAGATTGTGTGGGTTTAAATCTCACATCCAACACCTCCCAGCTCTAGATTTGGTACAAGTTACTTTTCTTTTTCATATCTATAAAATGATGTGATTAACATTATCTACTAAACAAGATATGGTGAAAATTAAAGATTCTGCATATGTGAAGCACACAGTAAATCCTTATAAATACTAGCAAATGTATTTGAATTTTGAAGGCTATGAAGGGTAGATAGGATTTGGAATAAAGCAGTAGACATTCCCCCAGGTGGAGGAACAGCATGAACAGACGAAAGAAATCATAAATGCCCTGAGGCAACAACACTATCTCCTATGTCTGTCCCTATGCAGAGTGGAGGACAAGGCTGAATCGAGTTGGAGTCAGATCAAACATTCTGACTGAATGTCAGTCTAGAATTTCTGAACTGTATTTTGTGAGAAGTAGAGAATGGAAATGTTCAGCGATTCAGCTCCCCGGGCTTTAGTTAACTGTATGGGACAACTGAACAATATGGTGGATGCTGAAATTTTAAAAAACTATTACAGTAAAAGACACATTGCCATGAGTCCTACCCAAAATAGTCTTTGAGAATACACTTATTCCATTGTTCTTGTCCCATTCTGAAGCAATTCTGAAAGTCTTTTTCTGTGAGTATCCTAGTTGCACTGTTGTGGCTGCCTCAATGTCTTGAACTGATTCAAAACATTTACCCTTCGTGGCCATTTTGATTTTGGAGAAGAGCCAGAAATCACACGGTGTCAGAGGGGTGAGTGAGGTAGATGAGTACACAGCATAACATTTTTATGAGCCACTTTTTCCTTTGGATACTTGACCATAGCATTCACCATGTTTTTGATCACGCTTAATTATGACACTCACAAAAGAGGATTTCCAGAACTGCTTCAAAAAGTTGCAACAATGATGGGGGGGATAAATGTGTTCGAAGGCAGGATGAAACATTTTGAGGGGGATTACTGGTAATGTATCTTATACTATAATTTTTAAAATTTAAACATTCACCATATATTTTGATCACTATATATTTTGATTACAAGCAGTTCTTTTCATATCTAAATCCAGAGCACCACAAAGTGGTAACAGGTATGTATGTAGTCATCAGAAATAGATAATAAACTTTCTAACAATGAGTGCAAATAAAAGTATTCATCTGGAGAAGCAAAAATCAGTCTGAGTAAATGAATTGCTAGACTGAAGAACAAAGTGATTACTTGTATCCCCTTAAACATTATCTAAAAACTCTGTAAGACAAAAGAAGACTGGGCCAAAATGAACATATTAATAGATTGGTTTCAGGGTTAGAATGTATCTGTGACATTGGATTATTTAGGAACTTTAATTTCTGGGTAATCTCCCAGGACTACTTCCCACCAGAGAAAAATTCACATGTAATTAAGTTTCTTTAAAAAAAAATCTCCAAAAAGAAATCTCTGTAGAACTATTTCTTCTCATAAGAAAACATGGGACATACTTCCTCCAGAGTGCTGATTATGATGCTTTATCAGTAAAGCCCACTGTCTTCATTAATTGTCCTTTGCTTAGTTTAACAGCCAAGTTCAAAGAGAAATCAGCATTCACCAGTAATGTCGTGAACAAAAATACATTCTTTATTCTATATGATATAGACACGAACACATGTATGAGCACCCACAAATGACATATGTCCATACACACACACACACACACACACACTCCAACATGAAGTCCATAATTTCTAAAACAACTTAAGAAGAAAAGAAAAAAAGGTAAATTGAGGAGAAGATCTGGAGAAAGAAACAGCACATCCCTGTAATTCTTCTACCTTCTCTTATCCAATCCTGGCAAAAGAATAAATGACCTCCATCTAAAAAATTTAGTATTTCACCTATGTTCTAAAGTTATCACAGCCTTTTTTTGTAATCGTATATATTACATAATACTAAAGCCATCACCATCATTTCACCATCACCAATTTTAACTGAGCATCAGCTAGATTCCGATTTCTTTTTTGCCCATAGGCACTGAATTCATTTTAGCCACAACAGACTGTTATGTCCTTATTTTCTTTTTCTTTCTACATCCCATATTTTATTCATATGACATTAATGCTATTTATCATAACAATCCATGTCGGTTCTTACTACATATGAGACTAATTATCATTTTCAGGCAAAGTGGCAGAGTTTATTAAATGGTGTTTTTTTTAAACACAATGATCCAAGCACCATCTCCCGCCTTATCTAAAAATGCTGTGGCCACAATTGTCTGCATTTCTAAACTTCTTTGACTCACTAAAAGCATTTGTTATCCCTTATAATCTTGTTACCTCTTCTCCCACCCCTCCTTTATATCCCCCTCATTAAGCTGTTATATTTCCATTTCATTCTCAACTATCAAAGGCATTCAGATTTCCAAATTCTCCCTCTCTTTCTACACTGCTTGGTGAAATTATTCTTCTCTTATTGTGGGCTGATTCGTCATATTACTCATTCAATTTGCTCTCTTTTACTGATGGCTTTGAATCCAGACTACATTCAAAAGACATTTGAATTATTTTGTTCTTTCAAATAGCCTGAGAAGGTATTTCTCCCCCTGGATGCATCTATCCCTCCCTTTCCATTTTATCGTCCTTACTTGACGTATCCTCTCGTACACAGCTAGCTATGTTTTGAATCAAAATTTGTCTTGTTTGTGGATTAGACAGATGCTGGCCAGCTAGGAGACAGAGAGTTGCTCAATTAAAAGGGCACAAGAGACCAGAATCCTGGCTACTTTCAATGAACAGCTACAGTTCTGTAACACAAGTGTTAGCAGATGCATGAATATCTTTCTTCCTCTGACTGCTGTGATTAAAATGGGGCTGATTAGGATGGTGCCAGCCAGCACCACAGCCCAAATGAGTGACTTCCTCACTCCCTATTGATTATGCAAAAGGTACACTAGTGCGATTTTATTCTTTGCAGCACCAACCACAGGTAGAAAGGCAACTTATTCCATCAATCTATATCCACTTTTCCCAACAAATCAATGAAACAATACCTCTGTGACATCCTCAGAGAAAAATCCTATTGTTCAGAGATTGCCCAACAGTGTCATTTGGAGGAAAGATCATCCCCATTACTAAACAGATCTGTACATTTCTTTGTTATTCTAAAAATACCCCCAAAAAGTTATTCCATAACTTGTGCACAAATCAAGGGCATAGTTGGTAAAGATGATAAAAGCTCATTCTGTTCAGAGTTGGAGCTGAACTCAATTGCTGCTTACTTTTCTCACACTGCTGGGAGCTAAAGAGATTGGTTCTGTTCCCTCCTGGGGGTGACAGAATATTAATGAGAAGCACTGTCTTGAAAACTAATGTCTGGGAATTGCTGCTGGATCCTGTAGGCCAGAAGCCCCAGGATTCCAATCCGGCTCTTCCAAGCAGGGATGCCAAAAACACCTCTAACATTCACCCAGCACAGAGCTGCGTGGAGGTATTTAACCACCCTCCAATTACAGACTTGAGGCCTTGTTTCAGCCACTGAAGTAATGACAACGGGAGCAGACAGAGTGCTTATCAGCATGAACTTGAAGCCAGAGTACCAGAGTTCAAAGCCCAATTCTGGTTCCCAGGAGTGTGAGTCAGGCAAGGTGTCTTACCTGAGTTTCAGTTTTTCATCCTATAAGGTGATGATAATAAAAATGATAACAGAGCCTACCATAGGACATTTACATGAGCTGTAATGAAATAATATATACCTAGTAGTCAGTTCGGCACATGGCACTTCCATGCTCAAAATCCTTGCTACTCAAAGTGTGCTTTAAGGCTTGGTGGGATCTCACCACTGAAAGTCATTACAATGCAAAATACCGGGCTCTGCCCAACACCTGCCTGATCAGAATCTCTGTTTTAACAAGGTCTCCTAGGTGATTCATATACACAATGCAACTTTAGACACACTGCTATAAATAACTTTTCATATCATTCAGATAAGCATTGTTGACCACAAAAATTTTCCCCATACATTTCAACAACACAGAGATGAATTTTGAGGAGAAATAATTTAACTGCTTGTAAGATGAATTAGAGCATGCACATCTCATCTGGGTGCCACCGGTAGCTGAATGACATCAAGTCACAAACTGAAATATGAGCTGGTTTAGCAGCATCACAAATATCTTATGATGGTTGTTCACAGGGAGAAAAAGGGTACGGTATGCAAATTATATCAATACTTAACATTGCTCATCTTTCTTCAGTAAGATTTCAAAGCTTAGAGAGTTTTAGGAAAGAAAAGCATGTATAAGCCTGACCAGAAAGCTCACCTAAAGATTAATTTCTCTCAATATTTCCTAGAGATGTTTTTACTAGCTCAGGAGCAATGCACTGGCAATGTTAGAATTTCCTCATATTAAAATAAATATTCTTAACTTTAGACAACTAGAATTTCTCCATATACATATTCCCAGACAACCAAATAATGAGGCATGGAGAAAGATTCTAATATGCCATTTATAATATGTGCTATATATGTATATGTCTGTATGTGTATACATGTATGTATATGGACATATATTTTGAGGCAGCAATCTTCAAGCTCTTCAATTCCTGCTTTCCTATTAAAAATTTGGTTATATCAAATGTTCATGGTATGAGGTATCCCCGAGGATGATGCTAGATGTCTCCGCACCACTGGGACTGTTATGGATTTGTCATAGCAGCCCTAATACTTAGCACTCTGTCTGACGTGCAGCAAGTCCTCGAAACACAGCCATTGGCTAATTTAATGAAAAACATATTCACATATACCAATTATAATATAGGGCTCTTAGCATGTTTGTTTTTACTGAAAATACAACCAGCATAATTTCTAGCCTGAACAGATGGATGAGATAGAGCAAGCTACACCATGACTATTTTGGGTGGCATTCGTTGGCCATTTTAAATACTGATTAGTCACTTTGTTCCCTTAACCTTCTACTTTAATTCGATAGCAGTAAATTCAGTGAGCTCATTCTTAGAGGCAAAAGCCATATACAAATATGATTTTTTGTGCCGGTCACAGGTAATGGTATGGTGTACATTCTCTGGTTTTCCCATGCACTTTGGAATTGTTGTCTTATCATTTTAAAATGCACAGATCTCTGTCCATATTTGACTTTGAAGTTTTTCATTCTTGATTGATTCATTCAAATATGTCCTTTGAGCAGGACATATTTGTCAGCTCTGCAACCAGCCCCATCATTGGTTACTGAGCAAATGTTGCCATGAGTAGGAAGACATGGTGGTCATTCTCACGGACCTCCAATTCTAGTACTAGAAGACAGAGAAGTCAACAATCATATTCCTCCACTCTGATCTTCCTTGGATGATGGCCTCCTGGATGGGAGGCATCAGCTGTATCTGTCACCCAAAGGGTGAAGTCCCAGAGGAAATCCTTGTCACCCAGTGAGCCAGTACTGACTCTGGCAGCGGGGGTGAGGGGCTGTCCCACATATCCTCTTTGAGTAGCCTCAGATGTGTCTCCATCTCAGGAGGTAAACAAAAGGGAAATTACTCGTTGCACAATAATCACCTGCTAAGGACTACTGAGGAGTCAGGTATGTGATAATCTGAGTAAAAATATCACATATTAAGGAGATGACTTACTGTGCCCCAGAACTCTCAAAACATAAATTTGCATTATGAACAACTATGTTTTTTCATTGTCATAACTACAATGCCCGCTAGAAGACTTCCATATTCTAAGTGTAGTAATTATATTGTGTATCATCTTTAAAACAATCTTGCAAGATAGGCATTAATATCTTTAATACATTAAGAAGGAAAAGGAGGCTCAAACACTTTAAGAAACTCATCCAAGGTAACCAGCAGTAGAAGCCAGTGTTGGCTTCACACAAAGGTTGTAATTTTAAAAGTTCTCACACATCTGAGTCAAAATTTTTGAACTTTTCCCAAGTTATTGGCACTACATTTGTCACTGCCTGCGAACATGTCTTTAATGATACATTTAAGACACGAGGAGTCTTGGCAGTCGGAACCCTCCGAAGAAGACAAGAAACCAATGCTGGAGATTAAAAGTGGGTGTCCTAACTGTGATGTCAGTGGAGCCCTCCTGCCAGGCCTCAAGAGCTCTCCTGAATTATTCTGAGCATGGCTTTGTAAGATATTTCAGCATTTCCTCTGGAAAGAAGGCCATACATGAGCAGTTACTATCAGTGCCAAGATGGAGTGTAATTAATATTTTGATGCTGCTTATTCACCTGCCTTCATGTTTACTTTAACAATATTAGCTTGGCTTGAAATAAATTACGCTTCACCAACTGTTTGTTATCCCACTTTTGGACAAGAAGCTTCGATTTATGTAATTATGTGACTGATGATTTATTATTGTGGTCCGCTTTGGGTGGCATATTGTGTTAATGGGCCATCCATGAAAAAAAGATGCTTCCTGGTAGAATCCAGTGTCTCCAGGGCAGCAACAGCATCCACCAAGAGCACAGTAGAAGAAAGTAGTCTACCTACAATCAGTCTCTTCTGCTGTTGCTAACAGATCCCATCTTCCCTTCTTGGCCATGGAGACTGCAGAATATACAAAGATTGATGTGCTAGTACTTGGGGACAGGAAAAGCAGGGAAGAGATCCAAGACAAGGTGATGGTCATTTACATCCTAAAAAGCAAACCCCTCACCCGAAGGGAAAGCGAGCTATTATGCATTTCTGAATGTGTGAACCAAAGCATCAGCCTCATCTTTCATTTTGCAGAGAATTAACAATCAGCAATGCCCCTGAGAGGTGTTTGGGGATGGAAATCTTTAGCTGGATGTAGAGATGTGCAATTTCTGGGTGCTTGGCTCCTGTAAACTGAGAAATATACTGTCAGTATGATGTCTATGCTTACAGTACAGAAGGAGTGGTCCCTGTCCCTTTTATTCAGCTCACGCACTGTGCAAGCTCATACCTCTAGAAATAGTCTTAGACTTTCCATTCTGTGGTTCTTCTCATATTTCTAATCAAATGTCTTTGTCATGGTAGCTGGTGCAGAATTTATTCCCTACTTTGCTTAATATATTTAGTACAGCTTGAGCATAACTTACTTGAAATGCCTGGGACCAAAAGTATTTTGGATTTCAGATTTCTTTTGGATCTTGGAATATTTGCATATACATAACAAGATATCTTGGGAATGGGATCCGGGTCTATACACAAAATTTTCATTTATGTTTCATATACAACTTATATAAAGAGCCTGAAGAAAATATGATACAATAGTTTTAGTGTACTGAAAACTTGACTGTGGCTCATCGCATGAGATTAGGTGTGGAATTTGTCACCTGTGGCAGCATTTTGGTACTCAAAATGCTTCTGATTTTGGAGGGTTTCAGATTTTACAATTTCAGATTCATCTTGATCAAACTATACCTGGGATTTCAAACTTGCAAACCGATAGGATCTCCTCCCCAAGCACCACTGTGATATCTTCTTTAATTTTTTAACCATTATTTTTAATTTTCCTTTTTGGCTCACTAGCATAAACATAGAAAAAGAACTATGAGGAAACATGAACACTTCTGAGGTGTACCTTCCTATCTAATTTTGAATATATCTTTTGGCTCTTGTTTTTGTATCTTCCACCTGGGCCACAGGATTTTCTGTGTAGGCGAGAGATAATAAACATGCTAGCCATTTGGAAGCGTATTTGTTTTTATGCCATTTCACAAAATCCTCTTAGTAAACCTTTAATAAGAAGAACATGTATTCTCCATACAACCACATATAATGTGAACAGAGTCCCAATATCCCTAAGGCAACTCAGCGTAAATACCACTTAACTCAGTACCAATGACTGATCAGGAAAAATCATTTCCTTTTCTACCAAAGCCTCCAAGGTCAGAGGCAATCTGCACCATGATTGAACCACTGCTCTGCTTTACAAGGTGGTAGGAAATTAATCAAGGACCTCACCATCTTTTGGAATCATGCCTGGCTTGTCCTGACTCCAGAAAAACACCAGCACCCTATTAAAAGCAACGAACCATTCTCGTTGTGCTTCTTCCTTAGGCATACAGTGGAAACAACAGCATTCAATGAATGGAAACATGAGTCTTGCCTCTGTTGCACACCACCTGCAGTTCTGCGTGCCAGCTTCTTCAAGGCTGGCTCTGAATGACATGCTTCATTTATGCAGACAATATATGTTAGGGCCTCATTAGCACCACAACTCTTCCAAATATTGGCAGTCTAGCAGCAAGCGTCATTGGTATTTGCTTTAGTACAGGTGTGAACTGATTGAAAATTGATTTCTGAACTACCCCCAGAGCTGTCCCGGTGGCATAAAGGCAAAGAGATACAGCAAACTGGTTAATTTCTGTGCCATTAGCAAAGCTAAAGAATGAAAAGAGATAAAAACTGCAACAGGAATTATCTTTTCTAGCTGCTAAGTAGATAATATAAATAATGGGGCAAAATGATTACCATCCACCATTTGGGCACCAACAACCTAGCTGCTCTGTGAGTTTAATTCACAGTCAGTGCTCTTTAGAGAATGACATTAAAGGCAGGTCACACACAGAAAGCTCTCTCCCTCCATAAACCCCAGTACCATATGCACCCCACCAAGATCAATACAAAGAAGTGCTTTTCTACACTGTAGCCACATACTTGGAAAACCTTCCCTTTGTCTTTCTCTCTACATAAGAACAACTTCGGGAACAAAGCTGGGTTCTCACTAGACAAGCTCACTATAGACAATAAATTAAACATGCCACCAGAAGTACTTTGGCCACATCTCTGCCACTCTCTGTCAAACCACAGAGGGCCCACCAGAGAGACGCAACTTCCACTCAGAAGATTGTAAAGAAATAGAGAGTAGATGCAAGGATGGGTATTGTCACTACCACGGGATCTCTGTGTGTCACAGTGACTCTGTCACTGCTACATTAATGGCACACAGAGTTATAGAGATGAACGAGTGCAACAGCTATGAAGTGAATGAATCTTTCTAGTCATGCAACCTCCCGAGGATTTTCATTTTTTTCATGTGTTTCATGCTGAGTGATGCCTTACACGTACTATGTGAAGTTTAGTCACTGCGACCAAACCAAGAAAATGGACCTCTGATTGTTGATGTCTCTACTCCTATTGAAAATCTGCTTGAGAACAACTGAGATAAAACAATAAATAGGCAATTTCATCTTTTCTCTGAAGGGTACAATAATAACTCAGTGTGCAGATTTTCCAATCCTGGCTCGGTCACTTTGTAACAGTATGGTAACACACATAAACTTCTTAATCTTCTAAAATGTGGTTAACTGTGAATTGAGGATACTAGTACTTTACCAAAAAGGGAAGTTAGATTAACAGCTAACAATATGTCAAAGGAGTTAATATATACAAATTTCTTAATGAAGTATTAGGCAAATAATAAATGCTTGATAAATTATTGGGCCTTGTGGTTATGTAAAGCTCCAGGTTATGAGAACTGAACATATTGCTTAAATATTTCTTAAGAGAGGGGGCATACTCCAAGGGGCAAAGACAGCCCTAAAATCATAGCTGGATGTCAAATTCACTGATCAGAAAAAGAGACCAAAATTACCTTGTTAAAATTTTCCCTAAAAAAAAAAAAAAGAAATTTTTTTTCCCTAAATCTTTCAACTTTTTGAAGAAAACATGTCCAGCTGTCTCAGACATCAAGCTTGCTGGTCTGTGCACAATCTGGGATTGTTCCCAAGAACTTGTCAATACTTGCGAATTTAGATAAAGATGGCTTCTCCAAAAATTAAAACTTAGAAGTGAAACCTTGAATTTGGAACTTTCCCTTCTCAGCAGATGCAGATAATGTTCTTTCTCTGGGCAGAATCAGTTAATAAGTTGCCACTCCTAGAGGACACTTCTTTGTTTTGCCTGTTAACATTTTGGTAATGCCTGCTCATTTTTGTCCCTTAGAGCCTGATTTCCTTCTACTTTCTCTATATCCAAGTCAGGCAGGAGGCAAGGTAGCCTGGTCAAACGGCCTGGGTTCAAAACCAAGCAGGGTTTAGAGTGGCAGTGACATCTTGGGCAAGCTATTTAATCACCTTCATCTTCATCTCTATGAAGATTCAATGAAATGTGTACAGAAAACACCAACATTATTCACAGGCTTAGGAGAACACTCAGAAAATTCGGCTGCTGCTCTGGTAAATACTGTGGGTACCACCAATACCACCACCAGTATTTCTTACTCTCAATACTATCATAGAAAATAATGCAAAATGTCCACACCGTCCCTGTTGTGTCTTCTACTCCCTGCCCTGCCATGCATTCTAGAACAAAGCACTTCAAATCCCACAACTTCAGTGAAGCTATTTCTTCCCTGACACAGAAATTTTTGGAATTACTGACTCACCACCGTGAGATGTTATTGAAAGGTGAGGATGCTGAAGTCCAATGGCAAAATCCTCTTCCATGGCGAATGACATTGGCTGGTGTACACAACCCCTCTGAGATTCACTTTCCCTATGTGTAATGACAATGCCCACCTCTTAGCTTATGGTGGCAATCCAGTTGGATAGTAACTTAAACACACTTGTCCCAACCTCTGGCAGAGAGCAAAGCACTTTTTTAAAGTTATTAGTTTAACAGTAATATGATTCATATCTTGTTATACATCCCCTATCACTTGCTCACTACCATGTCAGTCCCCTGCTTTCCTGTATTTTTGTGTCAATGGGATACTGACATGCAGATCTGTTTGCAGAGGTTAGACTGAACACCTCCCCACATACATACAGAGCAAAAACAAAGCAAAAAAACCCAAAAAACAAAAAACAAAAACCTCTAAGGAAAAAGACATACCCTCATACTTCATAGGTGAATCACTTTGGAGGGATTTCCTGTTCATATGTGAACATGTGTCCAATGCAAACAGAGCCCTTCGAAAATGTCTAGTTTAGGAACTGACTGGCAAAGACACATGGACCAGCATGTTTCCAACCCTCGATTTTCTCCTGCAATGAATTTTGATTACATAATTTCCCTATCTTAATTACTTCTGGCTGCACCTCTGCTCATGGGGCTACATAATGTCACGGCCACCTTCCTGTCTACATCACATAACTGCTTGGGCACCAATGTCCTCCTTTCGATGCTGCTTGGGCAAGTGATGCAAATACAACTTCTTTAATCTCTTCTCATAAATCAAACCCTCTCTTCCCTTAATCTATTTCACTCTCCATTGCCAATTTTTCTCCAATCTGTCTCCATCTTTCTCCTACTAAAGGTACCAGAAATAAATGCTATAGACAAGGGTTGGGTGAGCTGATAGATAGGAAAGAAGAAAAAAAAAAATGGAGACAGAAAGCAGAGAGGCAGTCCCAGCAGTAGTGAGAAAGGAGGACCAACTATATTCTTGGAGATTGTAGCTCATCTTGTCAAGGCTATGAAATAAGAGATAGTCTTTGGGAAGATGCCACACTGAAACCCTCACACAACATTTTCACATCTTTCTTACCTCTGGTCTACACTTTTCCCTCTCACGTTTCCAACCAGTTCCACTTCAGGATTCATTTTATTCTCCCCTCCTACCTTCCAAAATGTAATAGCCTGTCTCTTCTAAATTTAATCACATTTTAATCTTTTTTGTCCATATTTCTATCCTGCTTAGGGAAGGTTTATGTAATGTCTTCTGTCCACACTCCTGTTTGCAACACCTTCCAATTTAATATTGTCTGCAAATTTCATTAGTATGCAATTTACTTTCCCTTCCAGATCATTAAAAAAAAAAAAAAAAACCTCACCTAGACCAAGCTATTATGAATCTCTTTCTATTCTCCCCAGATTGCAGCCAAGTGGGAACATAACCATTTATCATTATCTTTTGTTTATAATCTTTCAGCCAGGTTTCTTTTAAGCCGATTAGAACAAATCTTGATAGCAAAAGAAAATTCACATAAATAAAACCAAAACCCAACATCAAGAGCTTCGCTGAAGATCAAATCTATAGAGTGGTAAATGGTTAATATTTTATTTATCTATCTCTTTCCCCTAATAGTCTTCCATATGGCACTCTCAGTATTCCTTTTTCAATGCCAATTGAGAATCAGATTTGCATTTACTGGAGATTTCACACGTACATCAAATGGATTAAATTCCTCAAACTCAATTGTTTAAAATTTTCATGGAACCTACATCCCCTGCAGTAGTTTTAAATTCCAAGGTGATAGGGTATTTTTCTGCAGAGAAAGCTCTTCACGAATTGTCAAAGACTTGATTATTTACCTTCCGATGCTCAGGAATCTAGTCTCCTCCAAGGCAGAAAGGGTTTTTACCACCAGCCTTGGCGCTTGGCGTGGGCTAGTTAATAAAGTTCTATTTATGGATTTAATGAGGATAAAACAGCTATTTCCTTAGCTAAGTGCCAGACACAGAGATTGATAACCAGACTAATCCTAATATAATTCCCTTAATAATGGCTAAAAACCACTCAAGTGCCTTAATACATCAAGATGTAAATGTTTTATAATACCCATAAACACTCCCAAAACCTAATAGAGTTAATTTCACTAAGATTGAAACAAGTGAGAGGTGGTATAAAATCAATTTGGCTTCACCTCTAATGATTTATCACCCCTCCCCCCAGGATCAATTAATTTTGCACCAAGAAAATGTCTAATGAAGTTTCAGGCCAAAGAAAATGTCTAATGAAGTTTCAGACCAAAGAAATGGCAAACAGAACACTAACCTTGCTTCAAACTCATGTAAAGGGCCAGACATATTTCAACCTTCATGGTGATAAAAATTTTTTAAAAACTAAGTGACCATGACCAGTGATTTAAGATATAATGGCAAGAATAGTTTATTGAGTTTTTATGAAACTTACAGTGCCAATAACCTCTCTTTAGAAAATGTCTGTATTCCATGTTGTTTCCATTCTTTCCCACACAAACTCAAACAATTCCCACCTACTCTACTCTGAGTTATATGCACTATTTCTTTATATTTTAAATTATGGATAAAGGATTATGAGAAAAAAAGGTGCACCGTGTAACCTTGCTATATTCTTAAAATAACCAGGCACACAAAGAAAAGTACTGCAAGATCTCACTTAAATGTGGACACTAGAAAACAAGTTTGATCTCACAGAAGTCACTCACCTTGGGCAGGGAGAGCAGGGGGTAAACGGAGATGGAGAAAGATTGATAGGTACTATGTTATAGTTAGGTGGGAGTATGATATACTATTGCATAGCAGGGTGACTATAGATAACAATAATGTACTGTATATTTCAAAAAGCTAGAAGAAGGATTTTAAATATGTTTACTATAGTGAAATAAATGTTTGAGGAGATAGATTTGTTTAACCTTATGCATCATGCAATGTATATATGTAGTTATACAGGACATGCTAACCCATTTTTACATTTTTTTTCTATTGGCTAAAAATAAATTCAATTTTAAAAAGAGTAAAAGAAAATTCTTATTTATTACCCAAGCTAATAAGAACAAGCTCCAAAGAGAATTCATGAATGAGGATAATATTGCCACTTTTTCTCTTTGGGGCTCCAGTTAGATTCACTGAAACTCAGGAGCAATTTATTATGATGAGAAATGACATAGATTTCCACATGATGTAATTAATGGAAGCTCTGCTCAGGATGGACCTCTACTTTTTGCTGAGCCCAATATTTTTGTTAGATTAGAGGGGAAAATGAGCTTGGAGGAACCCAGGGAATCGTTCTTAAGAGGAAAGATTTTAAAGAGCACGCTCATTCCCCAGCACAGTGGCAGGAAATCACCTGCAACGAATCCTTCCTCAAAAGAGGACAGAGCCGAAGGGGCAATGTGGTCACAAAGAACATGCCTGAAAATTTACTGCCCCTCTTTATGACTTTCCATAAAGTCCCTTCATGCAAAATGGCAAAGAGACGCCCCATTTACACGGCATAAAAATTAAGTGACTAATGGGCTATGTCCAATGAACTCCTACCCACTTACTGATGGACAGAACTTCAAATTTTAATTCGTTCAGCTCAGGGAGGCAGCGGAACATCATCTCCTACCCAATGATGACTTGAAAGTAAATTTCTGACCAAGTAAAAGTGAACCATGAAAGACAGCTTAGATGATAATACCCATATTTCTTCAAGGACTTGGCAGCAGCCCAGCTAACTCGATCCAGGCAAGTCACAGGTGGTAGAATAATCCTAGTCTCAATGTGGGTGTGTACATCTCTATCATGGATCTCAAATGGCCACCTGTCTTCCCTGTACTGCACATTAAATGACATGAGACACGAGTCATCACACACAACATTCGGAATCCAGTGAGTCTCTACAGATTTCTGAAAATTGGTTCTCACTGACATTATGTATAAGGCATTACAAACTTGGACTGTTTTCGGACTCAGTGGTAGTCGTTACATGGGACTCCATGGAGATGAGGTGATTCTGTTTTACAAATTGATAACCCAGGCCCTGTAAACAGTAGAGCATACAGTCAATCAGAGAAGTCTTTTTCCCAATCCCACTGGAAAGACAGGTTTACTGAAATTAAATTCATTTAACTGACAGCTATTGAGCACCTGTCACGTGTCAAAGACTTTGAAGAGAAGAATAGAAAGCAAGAAATAAGACAAGTATACCTTGCCTTCACAGAGTTTTTATTCCTACAAGGAACAGAAATGATAAGCCAAGGGAATGATATCTACATACCCGATCAATGCATGGGATAAATGTGAAGCCAACTTTGAAAACAGACATTCCCTCATCCAGCACATATTTATTGGCCAGTGAGCCTGTGTCCCACAGTGGGAAGATCTAGCAGCCCATTCTGTGATTATCCACACAACGGGCCGGTTTGAGTGGAGGGATTCTGATCATGCTTCTGAAGACTGCTGTCACTCCTTCGCATGCAGGGTATCTCTTCTACCTGTGTTTTTGTTCACTGCACATAAAAAGTTACTAGTCTAATGAGAGGTGATGGTTTTTTGTGATTACTGGTTTTTGCTGAGATAATATTTGTACATCTTTAAAAGGTACATTATGATTGTTTGACATATGCAATGCATAATGATCACACCAGGGTAATAAGCACTTCTGTCACTTCAAAATTTAATCATTTTTATGTGTCAACAATTTCATATTCTTCTGCTTATTTTGAAATATATTACAGATTTTTATAACTCATAGTTATCCTACTGTACTATAGAAAAGCAAACTGATTCCTCTTCTCTAATTGGATCTGGGTGCTGCTCGATGCCCTTGGTGCCCTATCTAACTTCTTCCTGCCCAGTCTCCCTCCTGCCCTTTACAGTTTCCAGTGACCAATATTCTCTTCAGTGAGATCGAATTTTGTTCACGAACGAGCAAGAACATATGGTGTTTGTCTTTCTGCATGTGGTTTATTTCACTGAATATCATGACCTTCATTTCCTTCCATGTTGCTGCAGACAAAAGGATTGCATTCTTTTTTATGGATGAATAATGTTCCATTAGGCATCTACACTACATTTTCCTTATCCATTCATCCACTGATGGACAGCTTTGTTGATTCCACATGTTGCCTATTGTGAATAATGCTGCAATAAACATGGGAATGCATTATGAAAATTGATGTTTTAAAGAAAAAGTAATTTTAAAAAGCCTCCATAACCATTCTTTCCAACGATAAGAAAAAGTCTGCTATCTGTAAAATTAAAACAAATCAAAAGCCGGTACTACCAGTGTTGAGGTAAAGTAGTTGGGTATACAGAAACCCATCATGGATTACCAACAAAAATAAGTCAGATGTGGGTGAAAAAGGATTATTTAGTAAATTACACTGATAAATGGGTTAAAATAAAGGTGGAAATTACTAATCTTTTTCTTCTCTATTAGCTTTCTCTTATACATTGGCAAGTATCAACCACCTTTCTCATACTTACTGACAGGAAAAGTAAATACCTTTTTCTATTTTTTGCTAATACATTCCACGCCAATTGTATCGTCTTAGTAAGTTGCTCACTCTTCAAAATCAATTTTTAAAAATTTCTATGTCTTTCCCATTATCACAGAAAATAATAATACAGTACAATGCTGCAGCACATGGAAATAAACATGGACTTTAGATTGTAGGCCCCAGATTTAGGTTCCAAATCTACCATATCAGGCACATTTGAACATATCATGTAACTTGCTTTCAGTGTCAATGCCTTTGTATAAAATGGAAACCAAGGTGTTAATAAGCCCTATCCCACAGGGTAGCCATGAGAATCAGATGATGTAAAGCATGTGACAGAGTTCTAGAGCAACGAAGCACCTCAGAAATATCTGCAGTTGGTACCACAGGAAATGCTCACTAGGTGTATGTTGGCTGAAAATGTTCACTCTGCGACCCTTGGAGCCTGTCTGCAACAATTCTGTGGATGCAAATACAAAAGAAAATCCAGATTTATTGTGAATGTTTAAATTTTTAAAAATTATTACAGTAAAGGACACATTGTTATTATTTTCCATCAAATCCCTCCCCTTGCTTCAAACACACATATCCCATTGTTCTTGCCACATTCTGAAGCCCCTCTGGAAGTTCTCTTTCCTGAGAGTCTTTATGAGATGTGATTAAAACAAAACAAAACAAAACAATGAATGCAGCTGCCAAATGCCATCCAAGAAAAGCAGGCACATAAAAACATTATGGTGTGCCTCATCCAACTTATTCAAGTCAAAATGACCATGAAAGGTAAATATTTTGCATCAATTCAGGATATGGAAGCAGGCACTACAGCGCAACCAAAGACATAAAAGAGAACTTCCAGAACTGCTTCAGAAAGTGGCAAGGAGGAGGAACGAGTGTGTGCTAAGTGAAGGGGAATATTTTGAGGGAGATTAATGACACAAACCTTTTCTAAATTTAAACACTCACCATATTTCTCAATCACTCCTCATATGTAAGTACGCTTAGATTGACTTACACTGGGAGGAGAGTGCCCAGAGAGTACAACCCTCCAGAGTATGACTCGGGCCAGGCACACTGCGGAGGCAAGTGTGGATATTTCACTGGCATCGTCCAAACCACAGGGAGAGATGTCCAGTTACAGCCTTCACAGCACAATGTCTCTGCATCTATCTGTCTGGAAGAAACATTTTTCTACTCTCCATACCTAGCTCCTTCTTGTTGCTCATGGATCAGTTTAACTGTCACCATCTCCACAAGACTTCCTCTGGCAGCCTATCTAGGTAGGACAAATTGTCTTCCATCATGATTCTCTTTGTGGCATTATTTTTTATTTAACTTGATAAGTGTTCTGATTTAATGGATTGTATTGAGATCATTCTAGATGCACAGGAAGTTGTAAGAAATAACAGAAAGATTCTGAGCATTTAAGTAGCACAATGTCAGGACATTACACTATTACACCATCAATCCAGGCAAGACACAGCTCATGTCCATCAACAGAAAGATTCTTCATACCCACACCCACCTCTACTGCTCCTGTTCCACCCTCCACCCTCGGCAATGACTAGCCTGTCCTCTGTTACTCCTGCCACTTCTGGAATTTCATACACATTTATGCAGAGGGTATATGACTCTTTGGGACTAGACTGTTTTACTCAGCCCAGTTCTCTGGAGATTCATCCAGGCTGTTGTGTATGTCAACATTTCATTACTCCTTTTTACTGTGGAGTTGGAGTCCATAGTGTGGCGGTACCACAGCTGGCCTAACGCTTCATCTTTTGAGAAACAGTTTCTGGCTATTTTGAATAAAGCTGCTATAAACATTAGTGAACAGGTTTTGTGAGAACATAAGCATGTATCCCTCTGGAAGAAAAATCCGGAAAGACAGTAAATAGGTTATATCATAGTTCCATGTTTACTTTTTTAAAATCTGCCAAAATATTTCCCAAAGTAGCTATGGGACTGCACCGTTTGATGTTCCCTCCTATAATGTATGAATAATCCAAAGTGTCCACATCTTTGCCGGTACTGGTGTTGGTACTGTTTTTAATTTTAACCATTCCGATAGGTTTGCACTGATACCATATTGCAATTTTAATTTCATTTCTCCAATGCTTAACATGTTAAATATCTTTTCATGTGCTTACTTGCCAACTGCAGAGCCTCTTCGGTGAAATCTTCCTTCGTGCCTTTTGCAACATAATTGGGTTGTTTGATTTTTGTTGTCATTCTTGAGTTTTGAAATTTCCACATCTACTCTGGTATATCGATCCTTTGTCATACACATGGCTTGGAAAGCTTTTTCCAAATCCGTAGCTTCTCTTTTCATCCTCTTAATGGGGTATTTTGTAGAGCACAATTTGTTTTTGTATTTAAAAAAAATGATGAATTCCAATTTACTGTTTTCTTTCTTCTATAGATCATATTTGATGTCAATTCTAAGAATTCTACCTCTAAACCACAAAGATTTCTACATCTTTTTTATTTCCTGAAAGTTTCATAGTTGTATGTTTTACATTCGAGTTAATGATCCATTCTGAATCCACCTTTGTATAAGACATGAGATGTAGGTCAAGGTTGCCCAAATGGATTTTCAATTGTTCCAGGGCGATACATTGAAAGGTTAGCTTTCCTCCATTGAATTATTTTTTTCACCTTAGTCAAAAATCAGCTGGGCATATTTATGTAGGTCTGTGTCTGGGTTCTGTATTGCGTTTTAATGACCTGTGTTCTATTGGTCTGCCACACCACACAGTCTTGATGACTGTAGCTACATAAATCTTGTATTCAAATGGATTTGTTTCTCCTATCATACACTTTAAAATTGTTTGGCTATTTTAATTTCATCACCTATACATAATGATCTTGTCTAGATCTTTAAAAGTATTACTCAGATTTGGACAAGAATGGAATTAAACTTTTTTCTCAAGCCAAGGAGAACTGACATCTTTGTTATGTGGACTCTTCCACTCCATGAACATGATGTGTAAAGTTTCCCCTAGAATATTTTTAAAATATTTTAAAACAGAGCTTTGTACATTTCATTCTATAAGTTTTGTTTTGCTAAATTTTCACAATTTATTTTTTGAGTCATTGTAAATGGCACTATATTTAAAATTCTAGTATCTATATGTTAATTGTAAGTAATTTGTAGTCATGTTTATCAACTTGAATCCTCTCCATTCCTACTTTTCTAATAACTTTTGTCAGGCATATTCATCAAGCACGTGATCATATTAATGTAGGTGTATGATCAAGTAACTGATTTTCCTCTTTAGCCTATTGATAGGGCAGTTTACATGGATTTAATTGTGAATTTTGAACAAATATTGCATCCCTGGAATATACTCAGTGGGTTTGTAAAATTTTTTCATACATTGCTGAATTTTAGTTGCTAATACTTTGTCATATATATAGAGTGTGTGTTTGTGTGCGCATTTGTGATCACATATAATATCAGTCTAAAGCTTATTTTCCTTTCTTTTCTGTTCTTTACTTTTCTGTACTCTCTTTGGCTTTATTATAGGAGTAGTACTAGCTCTATAATATAATTGAAAATTGTTCCCTTCTCTTCTGGGAAAAGATTTTGTAGAATTCATACAAATTCTTTAAACATTTGGTAGAGTTCTCTGATGAAACTTTCTGGGTCTGAGATTTACACTTCAGGAATTTTTAATTTAGAAAGTCAATGTTCTCTATATGTATAGGTGTATTCAAATTACCTCCTTCATAATGGAATGAATTATGGCAGTTTTTATTTTACAAGGGAAGGGGTTCAATGCATCTAAGTTGTCAAAGGCATAGAGAGTTGTCTAATTATCTCTTTGATATCTGCAGAATCTGTAATAATATCCCATCTTCATTCTGAATATTGATCATTTTTATCCTCTTGGTTCACCAGTTTTGCTACTTTTGTTAATTTTATTCATCTTTCAAAAAAATGGATTTTCTTTTTATTTATCTAATATTTTACTACTCTAAATTTACTTATTTCTACTTTAATTATAACTTCATTCCTTGTTTGTTTTGAGTCATTTTTGCTATTCTTTTTCTAGATTTTCAGGTAAGAGTTTAAACTATTTATTTGATGCTTTTCCTTTTTTCTAATACAATCATTTATTGATAATACAGTCATTTATTGCTATAAATATCCCTCTCAGCACTA
Source organism: Hystrix cristata (assembly GCA_004026905.1). Taxonomy (NCBI): domain Eukaryota; kingdom Metazoa; phylum Chordata; class Mammalia; order Rodentia; family Hystricidae; genus Hystrix; species Hystrix cristata. Next base: position 105,577 of record PVJO010000183.1, read on the forward strand.
CTTGAACTGAGTGCCACAAATTTTGATATTGTATTTTCACTTTCATTGAGTTCAATATACCTACTTATTTCCCTGGAGAATTCTTCTCCACTATTGGGATTCTTTAAAAAAGAAAATCTGCTGGTTAATTTCAAAGTGTTATCAATTCCTAGTTTGACTCCATTATGGTCAGAGAACATGGCATGTATGACTTTGATTATATTAAGTTTCTTCAAGTTTGCTTTATGGCCCAGGATATGGTCTATCTTACTATACATGCCATGGATAATTGAAAAAACAGATAGTGTTCTGTTGTGTGGTGGAATGTTCTATAATGTCCATTAGATCCTGTTGATTAACACCAACTGTGCCCTTCATTATCATTGGCGGGTTTCAGTCTAGTTTTTCTATTAATTGCTAATTGTGTGGCGTTTAGTTTACAACTATAATTGTGAATCTTTTTATGAGTGCAATCAAGAGATACAGTTAATGTTTAATAACAAATTTATTATAGTAAAGGACACATTGCTATTAATCCTCTAAAAAATATTTCCCCTTACTTGGAACATACTTATCCCATCATTCTTGGCACTGTTCTCAAGTAGTTCTGGAAGTCCTTCTTTTGGCAGTGTCTTTAGTTTCACTGTATGAATGTCCTGAACCAGTTCAAAACATTTATCTTCCATGGTCATTTTGACTGTTGGAAAGAGCCACAAGTCCCATGGTGCCAAATTGGTGAATATGGTGGATGAGGACATACTGTAATGTTTTTATGAGCTTGCCTTTCTTTCTGTTGGGTGCACTGGGCAGCAGCATTCACCACATTTTTTATCATACCTGGTAAAGACAGTCATGAAAGAGGACTTTCAGAACTGCTGCAGAAAGTGGCAGGAAGGGTGGGATAAATATGTTCGAAGCCAAGGCCAGGTATTTTGAGGGACATTAGTAGCAGTGTGTCTTTTACTATAATAAATATTTAAAATTTTTACTTAAACACAGTATTTTATGATCATACCTCATATTTCTCTATCTAGTTCTACAATATTTTCGCTTTACCTATTTTGTTGCTCTGCTATTTGATATAGGCATAGTTGAGATTGCTATTTTTCTTGTTGCATGGACACTTTTATCATTAAATACTGTCTCTCTGTTTTTATAACTGTATTTGCTCTTACTCCTTCTTCATCTGATACTAATATAGCCACTGTTGTTTTCTTTTGATTAGTGTTTGCATGATATATCTTTTTCTATACTTTTACTTGCAATTGGCCTACATGACTACATTTAAAAGGAGTTTTTGTCAACTGTATATTGTTAGGTTATGTACATTAATCCACTCTAATGGTCTCTGATACCGTTCATAAGCCACTGACACTCAACATACATATTTCTATGTTAATGCTTAACTTTGTCATTTTATTATTTTCTCTTTTCTTTTTTCTCTCTTTTTGTTTCTTCATTTAGTTTCTCTGCCTTTCTTTGAGTTACTCGATTATTTTTAATAATTAAATTTTAATTTATTGATGTTCAGAATTAATCTCATTTCATAAAATTTTAAAGCTCTTCTTTCAGTATTACATTGCACATATACATCTTTTAACAATCTATCTGTGACTGTATTTCAGCAATTTGAATGACATGTAGAAGCCTTACTTCCCACTGCATGCTTTTACTTCCCCATTTACAATCAAATCACATTAAATAATTCTTCTACATGTATTTTGAACTTCATCTATCCTGTAATTTTTCTTAAGCATCAATCACAATTTTGAAAACACCAGAGAAGAAAAGTTTATTATATTTATGACTAAGTTTTTTCCCCTTTTGTATGTCCTACGACTTCTTCTTTTCCCATTTTCTTTCTCTTTAGAAAACTGGCTTTAGCCAATTTTTTAGAAGTAGGTCTGCCTACAACTAATTCTTCTGGCTTTTTTTCATCTGAGAAATACTTGATTTCTTCTTCATTTATGAAGGATATTTTTGCTGAATATAGAATTCTGAGTTGGCAAGTGATTTCTTTCAGCACTTGAAAAATATTCTGCTACTTCCTCCTTATGCCCATGGCTTCTGATGAGATATCAGTTCTCTTTTCAATTGATTTCCCCCTAAAAGTATGGGGGCTCCTTTTTTTCTACTTCCAAGATTATTTTTGTCTCAGTTTTCAGAAGTTTGACTACCATGTGTCTTGGTGTAGGTGTCTTTGAGTTAATCCTGTAGGAGGTTTAGTCAGCTATTTGAATCTCTATATTTACGTTCGGAGATCTTACTTTTTCTTAATAGAAGGAACAGGGAAAACTGCATCTACTTCATCTTCCCAGAAGTCCACTTACAACTGTGTTTAATTATTTATATTCATACTTGTTTACTGTGTTTCTGCAATGAACTGTAAGATCCATAACGACAAGCACCTGGCTAGGCTCCTCATTTCCCCCTGTATCCCAAGGCCCAGCATATAATAGCTGACATATAATAACTGATGGCATATTCTTAAGGATCGAGTTTACTAAGTAAGCCCTTGAGAATTTAAGTCACACTGTACATTCAGGAGTGTCTCATCTCTGCCCATCCTGATCCAGGATGCTAATGATGGAATATGTATATCTTCATTTCCAAGCACATTTCACCTGGGATGTGTAGCTAACTTGGATCCCTCTAAAAGAATAATCACGAGTCATGCTCCCCTCAAGAAGACTAGAGCATGTGCACAGTTCTGAAAGGTAAGGATTAGGGCAACAGACACGGGTCACTGTAGGTTTTCTGCTTCATTCAACCTTCACTGTAACAGCTAACAGCAAATGAGTTCCTTACCAAACAGGTGTAAGTCTACAGACACATATTTAAAATGGAAACATTTGGACAAATAGGACAGAAAATTGTCTCAAAAGACACAGTGTTCAGCTTCAGAGAAGGCAGCTGGAACAACACACTGTGCCCTCCGCTCATGCATTTTAAAACCCTGCATGGGAAGTTTGTGTTTACCCAGTGCAAGGCCATTAATACATTCAGCCCAAGAGGGAAGCAATTTTAATATTAATAGGCTCTTTATGAGAATTTAATAACAAAGTCATAGCTTCCTTGTGTTTCAAGACACAGGGGTTAATTACTTCAAATGGGTTAGCTGGGAAAAGGTCAAATTTTAATGCTGACCTTAACAGTTTGGGATAAATATAAAAAGGTAATAGCCCACTTAAATCTATGACGCTCACTGTTTTTTGCACACAAAGCCCATCCAACCTGTCAATTCCATCTATGGATGCTTGGAGGAACCACACACCTGGCTGTCCCACTGGTAAATCTAAGTCACTTAACAGGGCTCCATCTGCTATATTTTAAGAAGAGAAGAAAACAGGTCTGGTGTTTGTCTGTTTGTTTTAAGTATGAATCTATTCCACTCTCTCTAGGATTAAAGCATCACAGGGTTTTCCAATCCTCCAACTAGAGCTTCAAAAATCCCTAAGGTGAAAAACGAAGTCTACTCTTTGAGACTCTGACTTCTGTGCTGTATACAAGACTGCTGCTGCACGAACAAAATAATTACAAAATGTTGCAAGTGGGTAGTTTCATGCTAAAAGAGATATGCAGCCCATCCAACCCCTCCAGTCCATAAGGGATGGCAAAGCAGGGGCCCACAATGATGGAATTTATAAGGAATGGGTAATCGATGGTTTTAACAAATCACCAAGAAGTCCAGGTTCAATATGCTGGCAAAGAAAACATGAACTACTAGTTCAGTCTCACCGAGGATGTGTCAGCATCCTCTGTGACACAGATACTATTCTCACTAGACTCCATCCACCTGAAATGTCCATGAAAGGGAGAAGCAGATTTCTCAGCACCAGTCCTTTGCTTTCCTTCATCCAATATCTGTCTGTCTATCTGTCTATCCATTTATTTATTTGGTGGTACCAGGGATTGAACTCAAGGCCGTTGCACTTTCACACTGAGCTACATCCCTGCAGCGGACTTATTACTGTGGTCAACTTAAACAGAAACACTCAGCTGGACTGAGTTGGTGGGGTTCTGGGCAAAGATGATCCACCTGAATATTACTGCTGACCCAACATGAAGGAGAACAAGAGCAGAAGATAGCAGGTGGTTGTTTCCCAGGAGAAACTGTGGTTGCGGCTGGTTTCCCTGAAGTGAACTCAGCTGTCCTCGTCATGAGAAGAGCTCAGGGCCTTGCTGTCATCAGGGATAGCTGCTGTTTGCTTCAAGGGAGCTCTGGTCTTCATCTCCAGCTTGAGAGTCATATCCTGGCTCCAGTATAGATTTCTTCAGCCTTTTAGTGCAAACATGGATGTACATGGGATAGTGCCATGGGATCCCTGCCCTTGGTTGGATCTTTTGGGTCTCTAGTTCATTGACAAACATTCTGCACTCTTCCTGTATTGGCTTGTGTGTGTGAATGTTGAACTTGTAAACATCCTATATTAAATCTTCTCTTTTGCAAACAAACCATGGACTCTAGAAAAACAACTAATACAATCCCCAAACTCCCCTTTATTTTTAAATTTTGAGTGAGAGTCTAACTAGGTCTCTACATAGCCTCAGCTGGGTTCAAACTTTCAATTCGCCTGCCAGAGTGATTCCAGGGATTACAGGCATGTGCCACTGTGCCTGGCTTCATCTGCTAGTTCTTGAATACTTAGCACAGGCCAGGCACTTTGCTGAGCATGGGGTATTTAGAAGTGACTCCAACAAATTTCCTGTCTGCATAGAATTTGCAATCTAATGCAGGAGACAAATTCGATGGCATGCTATAAGATATGAGAGTTATGAGGGAATGCCAGGGAAACATGAGAAAAGTAGCTGACCCAACCTAGGACAGTCTCAGGAAGCTTGTGAAGATAAAACCTGGTTTCACCAAGGATGGGTCAGGTAATGCTGCAGTAACAAATAGCCCTATAATGACAAAGGGTCATTTCTGACTCAGGTGTATATTGGCTTTGCATTCACTGTGCCTGTGTTCTGCCATCCTCTCTGGAGGGTCCAGTGTGATAGAGACTTAACTGTCTGATCTCTCAGCAGAGAGACAGAGAATGAAATGAGTCACCTGCAGACTCTGAAAATTTCCACCCAGAAGGTAACACATCTTGCTTCACTCTTGTCTCCCCAGCTTGGACCAAGATGTATGGCCAGTCTTGATTTTTAAAGGAAAGGAGCAAAAAGTTCCCGACAATGAGAAATAGCACGGGGGAGAATGCAGTGTGTTGTACCAGGATGGATAAACGTACTATGGACTGCCAATGGGAGTAAGAGCTCTGTGTGAAGAGACAGTGCCAGGAGTGTTCAAAGAAGACAGAATATTCACAACACAATTAGGAGAGGAGAGGAGTGGGAACAAGCAGACTATGTGGGAGAAGGAGCAAAGACAGAGGGGTTCTAGAAAATTCCCAGGAGTATAATCAGTGTAATAAGGCTGACACAGTAGAGCAGAGAAGGGAGTAGAGAGAGTTCCTGTCACATCGGTGGGCACCAGAGCATACTGGGGGTTTTCACATACACCCTACACAGAGAGGCCTAGAAAACATAGATTACAAGGAACCCCAGGTCTTTAAATGGGTTTTAGAACTAATCCCTCCCCCTTCAGTAGACAGTGTGGTGAGCTATTCAAAATGCAGTGACAAATGGGGACACTAAAAAGGACAAGAGGGTAACTGGACACACATCTGCACATACAAATGACATAGGGTTCCTGATGCCTAATACCCAGAACATGGCTCCAAGTAACTGCTCCATTTGTGGTTGGTGAATGACTTGTAGAAGGAAAGAAAAAAAAAAAAAAAAAAAAAAAAAAACAAGATATCTTGGGAGCATCGGCCTGAAATCCCTTTGCAATCTCTGAGTAAGGGCGATATGGAGTGGGCGGTAGCACAAGGTTGAAAATGGAAGATTGATTCTTATTAGAGACGATCCCCACCCACACAGCTCAGAGTTCTTTTCTTCAATCACTGAAGCAATGTTCATGGAGTACTTACTACCTTTAGCTAGTAAGCTGTGTGCTGAGGAGTCAAGGATCATCTTGGGAAATCAGGTTCCTCGGTGAGTCAGAAATTAAATAAATAAACTAAGCAAATAACTAAAACTTCTAGAACCACAATAACAACAATAATAACAATAAAGCCAGTACAGGCTGCCAGAGGGGAGGGGAGGTTCTGCCAGAGGGGAGGTCAGGGCAAGTATCCCAGGGGACATGAGATCTATGCAGCAACCCAAGTTACTTTAGAGGTAGAAGAGGGCAGGGAATGAGCACTCTAGTAGCAGGGACAGCATGTGCAAAGGTCCTGGAGAGGAAAAGAGCATAATGTGTCTGAGGACCACAGAGAAGGCCCATGTGGCCAGAGTGATCTGAGAGGGGGATGAAAGGTGGGAACCACCCAGGTTAAAACACATTTTAAGACAACATGATGGCTTTTCAACAAAAGAATCGTGTGACCCAATGACCAGTCAAGGACAACTACCATCTTAATGACCCTGGAAGCCAGTGTCAACACAGGGCAACGGTGCTGGGAGAAGAGCAAGCTAACTTGCTGCTGCAGGGATATGGTTTGATTATGGAATAACCTCCCATCAGAATAAGTGGGAAAACTGACATTCAAGGAGTGATACACACAGGTCAGCCACCAGAACACTGAAAAGTCAATAATGCACTACACTATATGAGATGAGAACCCAAAACAATGGGTAGGCAGATGTGCAATCCAGGAAAATGTAAATTTCAACATTAGACCAGAGAGCAAGCCCTCAGCTACAATAAAATTCACCTGTCCACCCCATCAAATTAATGTAAAACAAAAAAGCTTAGGGTGACTGGGCCAATGTAAATTCTTTTCTTCTCTTCCCCCTTTTCTCTCCTCTTCTTTTTCCTCCTCCTCCTTCTTCCTACACCTCTTCCTCCTTCCTCTTCTTTTTCCTCCTCGTCTTCTTCCTCTTCCTTTTCCTCCTCCTCTTCCCAACTTACAAGTAAGGAGCTGGTTCACTTCATGGCTTAAGCAAATTTAATTCCTATTAATCCTGTAATAGGCAATGTTGCTGGTGGTGGCTGGTGCCAACCCTTTCTGTTCCAACTATCTCCCTTGGAATGGCACTTTGGGATGAAGCATCTATATCACAGATGGAATGGTGCTTTTGATGTGATGCTATCAAGATATTTACCAAACCATGGCAGGGCACTTTCTGAGAGATAATGACAAATTTACAAACAAAAAGGAAATTCTCCAAATGACAAAAACAAATGGAATGATTAACATGCCAACGAGGAAGTGAGCAGATACTAGAAGAACCTCCAAGCTCCAATGAGGGAGAGAAAAGACAGAGAAAGGCAGAGAGGTAAGAGGACAGGGGGAGACTCACTCATTTTGAATTGAGCACAGAGATATGCCACATCAGTCAGAATGGAGGACAGGCTGGGAAAAGGAAAATAAAGAGCAATGGTCTCATAACCGGAGGCTACCCTGCTCAAACCAAGTGATTTCAGAAATGTACCTCCACATACCTTGTTAGTTTTTTCACCAACACACTGAATGCCATTATCAAAGCCTATTTATTTATCCCTTCATATAAAAACAGGAACACCCTTGTGCTTACCACTCCAGCTGCATTAAAAATTTTAGCATGAACACTCCAGGCTAGAATTAGTCTCCATAACTCTAGGTTGACCAAGGAGTTGTATGTGAACATATTTCTTTCTTTCCTTTCCCTTCCCTTCCTTTCCCTTCCCCTCTCATGCCCCCCCATACATCCTTTTCCCTCCCCTTCCTCGTTTCTTTCTTCCGTTCCTTCTTTGCTCCCTCCCTTCCCTTCGCCTGCCTGCCTGCCTTCCTTCCTCCTTTCCTTCCTTCTGTCCTTTCTTCTTTCCTGGTACTGGAGATTGAACCTAGGGCCTTCACACTGAGCTACAGTCCCTAACCCTTTTTCTATTTTTTATTTTGAGACAGGGTCTCACTAAGTCACTAACTTGCCTAGGCTGGGCTCAAATTTACAATCCTGCCTCAGGCTCCTAGAGTGCTGAGATTATCACTGCTGCTACGGAAAGTCTGCCACTGAGATGTTGCACAGTTATGGGGCCTCTTCTTCACAGGAGACCCTCTCCTTCCACCCTGAGGGCACAAGGACCCTGACTTTGAGCTCTCTTGAATATGCCACACTTACCCCATCTCAAGTTTGGCAAACACGAGTGCTTCTGACTGTAACTTGTTTCCTGGGACCCTGAGTTGGTCAGCTATCCACTGTTGAATGCAGCCATCCCTGTCTACTCCAACGCCAAAGCAGGCTCCCTCCTGGACTCAATGCCTCGGAGTGGTGCCATCTCATTTATTTTTTTAATAGTGTTTACCTCCATCTGTAATTTTCATGAGGGTGGCACACCAGCCTGCCCAGCTTCCTGCTGCTCGTTGAAGGAATGTTTTCTTGGATGAAGGAATGTTAAGGATGCAAGGAAAATTGAAAATGAGCAAGATATAATCCTTGCTCACAAAAACAATCACTGGGCTTCCTATTCATTCCACTGAAACCTGAGATAATAAAGAAATCACAGCCCTTATCATTTGTTCTGATTCTTTCCAGAATTTAAGCTAATAAAAGGGGTGAAAGGGGAAAAAAGTCGCAACAATTGACAGTAAAATAACCACAAACATGTATTTCCAACCAAATCTCATGAGATCTTGCTGCAGTAAACACAATCTCCATCAATATGCATGAGGCAGAGTGTTAGTGTTCCTCCCAATTCCCCTTATTTTCAAGGAAAAAACTCAGTACTTTAGTAGAGAAGAGGGTTCTCTCTAGTATATGTAATTTTCACCAGCTTCCTTTGCTGGTAGGAAAGCCAGGTGATTAAGACATAGCTAATGAAATATAAGTGAAGTTAGTATATGTGCTTTGTAGGAAGTACTCTAAAGTAGTGGAAGTGGGATCTGATTTTCCCAATTCTCTGTCCTGCCTATTGGAATGAGGGTATGATATATAAAGATCAAACTTCTTTTTTGCAAACACAAGTAGAGGCCAAGCAATGAATGTGGTAGATATTACGGTTTGGATAAAAGATGTCCCCCCAAAGGCTCACGTGTTCACAAGTGGGATATTAGGAGGGTGACTGGATAATAGGGTCACTAGCCTCACTGGATGAATTAATCCACTGACAAATTCCTAAATGAATGTGCTGTGAGAAGGTGGTGCCCTGCCCTGGAAGGGTGTATTCTTGTCCCTGCCCCTTCCTCTCTTTTTTGCTCTTTCATTCTACTCTGTCTCCTGGTTGCCACGAGGCAAGCAGCTTTTCTCTGTCACACACTTCCACCATGATGTTTCTGTCTTGGAGACAGTTGACCATGCACGAGGCCTCTAAAATGCTGAGCCAGAATAAATCTTTCCCCTTTTAGGTGTGTATGCTGGCTGTTTTACCCCAGCAATGTAAAGCTAATACAGTACAATACCTCACTGGAAGGCACACTGAGGGAGCTCTGCACCTGCTCTGCCCTTTTCATCCCTAGGTTTTACTTTATGAGAGACAAAAGTCAACTTCTTTTTAAAGCCACTGTTTTCTTGGGTTTTCTTCCACTTGCAGCCTAATCTCTCACTGATCCAATGGACAAGGAAAAAGAATTTAATGCAGGCATTTCTATAAATGAAACTCGCAAAACTTGATGGAATGGCTGGGAATCAGAGGCCTGACTCCCAGGATGTGGATGACCCAGAAAATGGCTTAGCTGCCTGTTTCCGCCTGCTCTGCAGTCAGAATGACTCTCACCGGGCACGTAGGATCCACTGAAACAATTGTGCTCATCTTCTGACACCTGGGTGAGGTGGGAATGGCCAGCTCTTTGAAGCCTGTGTTTTCTGCATTTGCTCTGACCTGCTATTTTGGTACCAGGTAGTCACAGCAAAAACAACCTCCCTCAAGATGGAAAAAACTGAAAGGCAGGAGTAACACTAGGACCCAGAGACAGTTTTCGAAAAAACAAAAACAAACAAAAAAACTACAAAGGATGGAGATGCACTAGGCTTTGCCTGCTTTCTGGGAGGAAAGTAACAAGTGCTGATTTTTCCCTCATCCATTGGGAATGCGAATACCAAACTCCCTCCCATCTCTCATCCACAAGTCTATGCAGAAGCTGACTCGAATTCATGTTTTTCTATGTGCTCTGTTGTATATTCCAGATAAGTCCTCCTCCTGGAGCAGGGGTTTGACACATTGCAAGTTACACAAGTTGACGGTAGCATTCTAAGCAGAAGATATTCCTCCTTATTCTCATAGATATGCAGCTACATATTTTGTCCTTGTCCAGAGGGAGAATCAACACTGCTCGCCTTTTCAGCAACATCATCTCATTTTCCCAAAGGATGCATGCTTTCTTAATACAGATATTTAATGTACTTTCTTTCTTTATGAATTTGAATTAAAGCCCATGAACAGGTTTCTCTTAGCCACCATGTCCTGCTTCATTCCCCTCCACTCTCTTCTACTGTGTTCCAGAACAGTCCACCTTGCCTATGCTATCCCACTCGATGCAACACTACCCCACACTCCCTCTGCTCACTGCATCCCACCCTATCTGACCACATTGCACTCCACTCCGCACACTCTGTGGCCTGATTTACATCAGTCTGGATCAGAAAGGGGTGACTTGACAAGTCTCCCAACCTCTGTGAAGGTTTCTGTTTTCCAGCCACTCATGGTGTAACAATGAGGACATCAACAATGTACCATTTACATTGCTGTGTCCGGTATTGTGAAGAGCATTTTGCATGCATTTTCCCTTTTAACCTCCACAAAGCCCTGACATGTGCATGCTTTAGTACCCTCACTATGTGGATGAGCAAAGAAGCACACATAGGAATTATGTGACTTCTACCGGGTCACAAGACTAATAGCTCACATGTACATGGTTTGAACCCAGGAATTATGACTCCACCATTGCTTCTGATATACAAGCGAAAAGGGTCCTTATACTGCTTGCAAGGCCTCCAAGAAGAGCACTCCAGAAAGAGTCCATCAAGTCCAAGTGCAAGGAGGGAGCAGAGGCCAGGGTCCCCAGGTGTCCAAGGCCCTACACTATCTAAGAAATCTAGTGACAGCATTTTAGGGTCATTCAGATGTCATTTGGAATCAGATGGAGACACTGGGTTATCAAACTTGTCTGTATTCATCTGAGAAAGGCAGGCAGAAATAATCCCAAGCATCCACAGACCAAAGTGATCTCTCCATAGCAGTGACAAAGGAAAGCATGTTTAATCCTGTGGCCATGTATCAACTGTCACAGAGTACAGGCTGCACAGAGCACGCAGCATTACTTTCAGTGGGACAGCTTCCCCCAGCTCAACAGACTTTTGCAGAAGCAATGGGTGTCTGGGATCGAGAGCCTACAGATTTATGGTGGTGGCTGTTTACCGGAATTGGAACTCTAAAGCACCATTTTTCACAAAGATAAAGGAATTATTTTAAGATGACTGTGTGCAGAGATTTGAAAAGGGAAATGGACTTGTTTTCATCAGATATGTTTAAATCACCAATTCAGTTGTGCTTCTGTCTCTACCTCAACCGCCACCCCCATCCCAAGTGCCCTGAAAGCAAACACGTGGAGGTGAATCAGGAGGGCAAAGTGAGTTGGCAGAAAAAGAGAAGAAAAAAGGTATTTTACTTGGTGCTTGCACAAGTTCAATCAAGAGAAGGAAGTGGAACTAGGGACACATGAATATATCTAAATGCATCTGCCAAGAAAACAGCAGCATGTCTCAGGTGATGTGATCTGTGCTGAACTTCTTGGGAGCCCAGTTACTGAGCTCTGTGAAAAGGAAAGAAGGAGTAGGAAGGACAGTGAGAAGACCTCAAGCAAAGCATCTGGCAAATGAGACAAGCAAAAGCAAAAGAATAATGATAGATTTAATCAGATAGTAGGTGATCTGGATACGAATCTGAGAAACTAAACAATGGGTGATCATCTAAGCTAGGCTTGTATCCAATTTCAGCCAGAGTAATTAATGAAAAATTCATAAACACACACACTTGGGATGTGCAACTCTAGCTTTCCTGTCTAATATAGTAAAATTAAGTACTGGATGCCTTGTCAGAAGCCAATAACAATTTTGATTTAGAAAGTGAAAAAAGATAGTTTATGCATTCCTATTCCATACTGTAGACAGATTTGGACTCCCATGAAGTCTTTCATTTTTCCTTTTCTTACAAACATTTTAAAAATTCTCTTTCCTTGGTTAAAAAGTGAAATACAGTCAGACGTGGTGGTGCACATCTGTAATCTCAGCACTCTGGGAGACTGAGACAGGGGGATCTCAACTTCGAGCCAAGTCTGGGCAGCTTAGTGATTTAGTGAGACTCTGTCTTAAAATAAACAATAACAAAGGACCAGGGATGTACTTGGCATGAAGTTGGGTTCATCCCTAGCACCTCAAAAAGAAATGAGAAAGTGAAAATGGGAAGATAAGATTGGAAAGGAGGGTTAGGACCTTGGAAAATATTCAGTGCCATACCAAGTACCTTGGAGTTGACCTGAAAAGCAATAGGGAGTCATTGAGGTTTCTAAGCAGAGGGGTACCATGAGAAGAACTATGATTTTGAGGGACTGATCTGGAACAAGAATATAAAATTAATCAGTGAATCCACACACAAACACATGCACACAACCCAAGACATGCTCACACTTAAGGGAAAATGTGGCTTTTTTAAACAGACAATAAAATCAAGTAAATGATATAGTTCTAAATGGGGTCAAGGTGAAGGACGGAGCATCTTTGCTATCATTGTAACTTCAAGTATAATCACTTCTGGGGCTATTTTGGTTGATTATGCAACACAAACAGGAGCATGGTTGCTTCAGCATTTTTCTGTCTAAATTTCTTTAATGGCCAGCTGGCTGTGCAGGACTGAGTGAACCTAGACAAAAATGTACAATTCTAAGGAGTTTTAAAAATAAGTGAAATGCTACAAAGGACTCTAGGGGAAGGGCAATGCGAATCTTATTCAGACACTCAACATCAAATGTTGCCAATGCCGTCTTAATTAAAAGACAGATGGAGAAAAGAGAGATTTGGCTCACATTCCTGCTGAGAGGGAGCCTACCATTCCTTTGATTGAGGGGCCATCTTAATAGATTGAGAAACATAAAATACATCAAAAAGGAATCATGTGCTTCTTTCTAAACACTCCCAATATCCAGGCTCCTTGATGAAGTCTCCTGCACAATCACATCTATTCCTGGCAGGTGAGGTGCGGGGTTTTATTTGGGATGCACATATCCCTCTGACTTCCCAGTCTAACTTTTATTACAGTTTTCTAAGGATCTCCCTGTACACTGCTATAAGCAATATCTTCCTATGCCAGACACGCTCAGCCACACACGACTCTCCTCCCAGGTGACATGTGACAACATCTGGGGATGTTCTTGATTGTCATGGTGGAGATGAGAAGGCCTTACTGGCATCACATGAGTAGGAGTCAGGGATGTTACTAAGCCTCCTAAAACACACAGAATAGTGTCCCACAGCAAAGATTGTCTGGCAGAAAATGTCCACAGTCCTGAGGGCAGCCAAGCCCTGTCCTGAACATGTATTGATCGTATTGCTTTATCCACTTTGCAAAATCCACAGCTGCAGCTGGTAAAAAGTGTGGAACCTGAGCTAGCTTTCAAAATTCATATAACTTTGTCTCCCTAACTTTTCTAATTCACTTCTGTCCCACAGATCCCTGAGTGAGCTTTCTGGTTCCGAATAGCTAGTGTTTCAGTCTACCTGCCTCCTCCTGCCTCAGGCCTTTTGTTCATCCATTTCCCCTTCCTAGACCACCCCTCCTACGTGGTGCCATATTTGATCTATCCTTTTAGGTTGACCTGAGGCTTTCTTCTCTGGAGACCCCTGAAGCGAATGTGACTGCTAGCTTTACATTCTGCTCCTACTGACACCCACCTGTACCCAGGTGTATAATGAGCCACTTTGATCTCTGGGTCACCCTTTAGTTACTCTTACAACACACTGTTCTCATCAGAGAAACACAGCTGCATACCACTTTGCATTTCTCCCATTCTTCTTATGTACTGTGCCCTTCCATCTCTGCACCTACCAAAACATGAGCCATTTCCTACTTCCCACCTACTGTATCAGGACCTTGGAGACAGTGACCTGGAATGAACTTGGGTATTGCTGCCTTTCAGGTGCCAAACAGTTTTTCCAGGACTAGGAATGAAGGCGCTGAAGCTTGGTCTTCACTGTGTGCCTCTGACAGCTAGGCGCTACAATGCAGAGATGATTCAACCAAACTGACATGGAAATGTTTTCAGGCTCTACCCAACACTCTGATGAATAAATAGATTTGCCCTTCTGCTTATCTCCCTCCCCAGCCTGCTGCTCTGTCACAGAGGTCTCTTGACATATTACATACTAAACTTTGAAGATGACAGGAAAGAAAGGGATGACAGAGATGGAAGGCAGAAGAGGAGGACGACAATGATGACCATGACGAAGATTCTGAGTAAGACCAAATGCTTACGAGCCGGGAAATAAAGGCAGGGGAGAACAGGCTCCAGGGGGACAATGGGGCTAGTACAGACAGGCGGAGCTAGTAAACGTTGTGGCATTGTACAAATCCCAGAGAACGGGATGAGAGAGGATGTGTGAAGCATTGCTAAAAATTATGAAGTGAATTTCCTTTAATATATATTTTTTTCAGTAGAAAAGAGTAAATTGTTTTAAGTCATTTTAATTTAAAAAGACTATTATAACATTTTTCATTGCTCTACTCCAATGAACAGAGTTTATTAAAGAGACTGGACTATATGGGTGTAGGGTTTATGAGTCTTAAACAAATATGAAAAATCCCTCCTTCTGGGAACAAAGTAGCTGAAGCTCAGAATAGTAGCTTTGCCAGTGATTCTCCAGCCCACACCTGTAAGACCCTCCACTGTCTTTCAAAATAAAGGATCTAATGTCATAGAGCTTTTAATGATGCAGAAAGCTCTTATTTCCAATCATAGGACTTTATATTGACTTTTAATGAATACTTGTATGATTTTGATAAAAGCAATCACTTTGATAGGCATTTAGATTATCTGATTTAAAAAAAATCACTCAAGTAGGTGAAAGTTGTATCCGAATACATCTGTTTAGCACATATCCTCACTGAATTTTGAGCTACATGTCTAGGGAAGGGGATATGCAATAGCTTTGCATACAGAACAAACATTCAGTAAATGCTGTTGATGACGGTGTTATCATTGCACAGGACCGTGGACCTTTTTGGAGCCAGACAACCTAAAAGCCCTGCCGGAAATCCTTTTATCCTAAGTTTCTCTTCCCACTATGTCACACAGGCTGTGTTAGAGAGAGCTAATGTCCCCTGGTAAATGTCTGTCGTGCAACCTTTGTTCCATTACTCTTTATAAGAATTTTGTCCTACACAGAATTGAGGAGAAAAATAACCCATTTAGCGTCTCTGCACTGCTCTCTAGTTTTACTCAACTGCTACCGCAGCAGGGCTGCTATGAAGAGGAACACCAAGGAAAGCAAGGAGTTAAGCGCACAGCTTCAAAGGCACAGTACAGTCAGCTGACTCAGGAGAAAGACAGACAACATTTAGTCTTGAATTCCAAACTCATATAGAGGAATATGGATACAGATGTATGTGTGTGATTATCTCTGCCTCTATGAAGTTATCTATCTATCGTCAGTCATCTGTCTAGTTTTAACTGAAACACAAAATAGCATGTGGTCGAAGTGAGCAAACTTAAAGACTCAGAGAAGTCAGATTTGAGTCCTGGCATGACCTCAGATTTGAGTCCTGGCATGTCTTTGGAAAATGAGCCTCAGTCTTCTCTTCTAAGTCATGGACATAATAACTACAGGACTCAACGGTCGGCTGTGAGCTCATCCTGGGTTGGAGCCTGTCATTTGTGAGGCCTGCCACCTGTCTCCAAGCAGACACTATCCCCATGATGGCTGGAGGTGCTAGATGGTGGTGATGAGGAGAGATGCCAGTGTGAGGTGGAAAAGAAACCAGATTGCCTGTCA
The DNA here is from genome assembly GCA_004026905.1 of Hystrix cristata. NCBI lineage: Eukaryota > Metazoa > Chordata > Mammalia > Rodentia > Hystricidae > Hystrix > Hystrix cristata. Next base: position 121,564 of record PVJO010000183.1, read on the forward strand.
TAAGCTTCCATTAAGATCCAATAATGACCTCCCTCTAGGAGATTTGGAGCTGGACGGGACCTGTGTTCAAATCACAGCTTTGACATTTACTAGATGGTGTGAGTGTGTGCGTGGTGGGGTATGGTTTGTGGTACTGAGATTGCACCCAGGGCCTTCGCGCTTCACCCTGAACTACTTCCTCAGCCCTTTATACTTTTCCAGACAGGGCCTTGCTAACTTTATAAATTGCCTTGTCTAGGCTTGAACTCGCAATCCTCCAGTGTCAGCCTGCCAGAATACCGGGGTGCAGGTATACGCTCCTGGCTCCCATGGGGTTATGGTAAGTACTACTTTATATATGTGTTTTTTTTGTTTTTGTTTTTTGGGGTTTTTTTTTGTCACATAATAGGCACACAGCAGAGTGTTATTCTTGAATAATCCGTTCTATTATCAACTGTCGAGATGGTTGTGCCTACCCTTTCCACTCCCCCCATCTAATCGGGACACATTTGGAGCGTGGTAATCAGGGACTGTTTCCCAGTTCCCTAGCCAAGATTTACATCTTCCAGTCTATCTCATTTGTAGCTCCATGCTAATTATGTACTTACCTTATTTGAATATCTGTTGCAAATTTACAAAACCACTTTTGTCCTTCTGGTTCCTGGCTGTACAGGCATCAATGGAAGTTTACCCAAACAGAGCAAAAAAGCCCACATTGGCATGGTATAGAGAGCAGACCATGAGCATTCCATCAGGTCCATTTTCGGGGCCACCGCAGCAGCAGGGAGGTGAAGGTGGGGGATGGAATTTCTTCAGATTGACTTCCCCACACAGAAACACCACCAAGTAGGTCCCCACACTTACCCTGGGACAGAAGTTCATTGCAAAATTGCCCTCTAATGAAAATTTGGAAGATGCATTCTTTAGCACAGTGTCTCGTATTATCTGTGATAATTAATATCTGATTTTTGGTTTTCAAGTAGCTGTAATTAAAGGGAAAAGGGCTCTGGAGATAGAAACACCTGAGTTCAATCCTGGACTCTGACACACACCAGCTGGGTGACTCTGGGTAAGTCCTTTGGTTTGGATATTAAGTGTCCCCCAAAGGCCCCTATGTTAAAGGTGTGGTACCTGGCCCATCTGTGGTGCTGATGGCAGGTGGTTAGAGGCTTCAGATGTGGCCTTTGGTGACTGAGGAAACACCCTTGGAGGGGACTGTGCAACCCTTCCTCTATATCTTTCACTTCTCAGCTGCTGAGGTCGGCAGCTTCGCCCTGGCATGTGTTCCACCATGATGAGCCACCACAGACCCAAAGCAATAGAGCCAACCAATCATGGACTGAAACTTTCAATACTGTGAGCCAAAATAAAACCCAAATAAGCCTTTTTTTCATTTTATGATACTGGGGATTGAACTCAAGGCCTTCAAACTAAACTACATCTCCAACCCTTTATTAAAGTTTTTTATTTTAAAACAGGGTCCCACCAAGTCAAAAGTTGTTCATGCTGGGCTCAAACTTGTGATCCTCCTGCCTCAGTCTCCCAGAGTGCTGAGAGTAAAGGAAGTTTTTTGCTTTAAAAGTTGATTATTTCACATACTCATTAGAGTAACAGAAAGCTGACTCACACAGCAAGTAACTTAGCTTTTTCTATAACAAGAGGGCAAGACATACCCACATTCCACAGCAGAACTGCTACATGGCTCAGTACCAAGGATGCCAGTCAGATCTTAGCCCATGCAACCCTAATTTCCCAGGCCAAGAATTACTGCTTCTTGGGTTATTTTGAAAATTTTATGAGTTAATACTATAGCCCTTGGAATAACACATGACATGCACTAAATGCAGCTATTATCATTGTTATTGTTGTAGGATTATTGTGAGTATTGAAACAAAGTTAAGGGCTGAACATAGTGGCTAAGACATGGATATTCCCATTAAACAGAACTGGTGCCACTGCTTGCAAACTACCTGAGTCCCATTGTAAATAACAGCAAACTGACCCAGACCATCTCACAGTGTCCACCACATCTCCATATGCATAAAGACTTCAAACCAGCTGTGAAAACACAACACTAGGTATTAGTCAATTATTCGCACTAATGGAAGGGTTCAGAGACATGGACAATCAACCAGGATGGATAATCCGAACACCACTTTCACTTGGCCGTGAAATGCTCTGTCGGTTCACATTCAAATATACCATGTCTGCCATTCTGGGGATTAATTTCCAACAAAATAATGAACCCACACAAGACAGGCCTGATTCCAGCTGGGAAGTGCCCTGGTTCTCTGGTCTGTTTCCTGCTCATCTCCTCTCTGCAACACACTCCATGCTGAGAACAGCCAGCAGGCTTCCCCGACTGGTGCAGAGAACCAATCTAAGTGGGGTTGACCTCTCTCAAATCTTCCCAGCGCATGAAAGAGGCCTGGGTTTCAAAGGCTTCTCCTGCATGAAAATTAACTAGGGCTTCTGGTTGATATGCCACACATAAGAAGCTAAGGGGACATCTTTCTGCAGAAAGTACAGTGCACAGCCACATACCACCCACGCCCTGTCCAAAGTCCACAGCATGGCTCATTGTCTTTGACATAAAGATCATCTAGAAACCTACCTTCCTGCACAAGCACTGCAAGCTTGAAAGGAACAACTTTCCTATTCATGAAGTAGATTATCTGATCTTCTAATAATATGGGCGTGTAAAATCACACATTATAATCAGCACTGTACTGCATCCATTTGTCCATTCAACAACCACGGAGCACCTACTATGAGTTTGACCTTAAGCTAGGAACAGAGTATAAAAAGAAGGGAAAGGAAGAAACACAGTGCCTGTCCTGGTAGCCTACCAAAAGCAAACCACTAAGTAACAATGGCAGGTGAGTGTAATAAGGTAAACAAGGTGGAAGAACACATGGCTGGACCACCAGCCCTTTTCCAAGAGGGTCTGGTCTGACTCCACCACTTACTGGTCTGATCAACATTGCTTCTTTCTGACAACCTGCAGGATTGTCTTCTCACCTATCAGCCATCTCCTATTTCACGAAGTGATCGTAAAACATGAACCTCACAGGCCACTAATCTCCCATGGCTTCCAACCACTCTTAAGATGCAAATCACATCTTTATTTGACCTGGAAGCTCTGCCCAACTCACCACTGCCTCTTTTCTTCCCTCTACTCAGGCATCTTCTTGCCCGCTCACCACTGTCCAGCCACAGAGATTCCTTCAGTGCTTCTTAAACACCCACTTCTGTTTTTCCTTCCCTCAGGACCTGTATACCTGTATTCTCTTCCATGGCGACACCTGTCCCACAGCTGGACACCTGTTCAGTCTTTGTCCAAGTGCCACCTACCCAAAGAGATCATTCTCGGCAACTTCAAGTCTAAGACTATGGTGGGAGGGAGATTCATCCCTACCGAGCACCCTTCGCAGCACTCTCAAAATATTCAGGATCAACTTGTGTTTGAGATCTTACTTGTGTCTATGAATGTAAGGCTCACTGAGGTGACTGTGACTTTCTCACCCACCACTGCACCCCCAGGGACTGGCACACACAAAGTAGCCATAATACATTAATGACAAGAGCAACTCCTGGCCAAGCCTCACTCTGTCCCAGGTGCATTTGTAAGCTCCTTCAAGGGTGGCCTCATGCAATCTTCACAGCTAACAGTGTAACTATGGATGTAAGACAGGCAGAGAGCAGGTAGACAGTGTGCACAATCGTTGAGTTGCACATGACACAGGTTGACTTTGAACCTGGGAAGCCCCATTACAAAACCCATGTTCTTGACTTCTATAATGCAACACCTCTAAATATCAAGCATTTTTATTTCTTCACTTAAGTAACTTCCCCCAAAAGTCATTCAAGAGTGAAAAAGACCCTTGGGGAAGTTTGCTCAATGGAATTCCACTTACTGCATCTCTTTGGGGTCTTCTCCTTGCCTCTTTCCTTGATTTCCCACAACAATCAGCATCCTGCCCACTCCCTTCAGAACGTGCTCTGTCCACAATTGCTCTCAGCAGCTGTGACTACAGAAAGCTTATTTAGCCCCATGTCCTGTGGCTAAAAGAGATCTTTAGGTAGCCCACAACCTCATCCAATGAGTATAAACATCTCCAGGAGACAAGCTGTGAAATAGACTGTGTTGATTTAACTAGAAATGTCCATTATCCAAAAGCAAAGAAAAGCCAAGGCCACCTCTGCTTTCTCCTATCCTGGCTTCCACCCCCTTGCACCCCCTGTTCCATTCTAATTCTGCACCTCCAATCTTAAATACATTAAAAACATAACCTATTCTATTCCCTTTTTTTTTTTTAACTAAACAGGCTCAACTTAAGGTCAGCCTCTTCTGGTACACTGGCTCCTATTATGGAAGGAATAAAGGAGAGATTGCTTTTTAAAAGAGAGAGGCTGCTTTTAATGACAGTTTCCAAACAGTGGCCTTTTGTACTTGAAGGGATTGATGATAAAGCTCACTGTCAACTTACAGTGACATCAATGTCAGAGCACAAAGGGACGGATGTCCCTCAAAACGGGATCATCCCAGAGCCATTAACTAGTGCCATTCTGCTCTGCCGTCTTGGAGGAGGGCTACTGTTCACAACAACCGTCTGAGCAGAGCCAGAGAAAGAAGGCAAAATTAGGGAAGAAAACTATCTCAGGTTCTTCTCTCTCCCTCCCCCCCCTCTCTCTCTCTGTGTCTCTGTCTCTCTCTGTCTCTTCCTTCCCCTGTCTCTCCCCTGTATACATGAGTACATAAACACATAGACCATAAATATCTGAGAAGTGTAGTAATTCAACACTGCCTAGTACTGGTGATGGGCTGGCTGTAAATTGGTTTTGAATTCTAGGTATGCCAAGACTTTTCTGTAAGACTTTGAGCAGGTATCTCTGCTTCTCTGTGTTCTAAAACTCTAACCTGTAACCCAGAAACAATCAGACTGACGATCCCACAGGGTTATTTTGACCTCATTCACACAACAAGCTTGGACAACACCTGGATAAACTCAGCACTCAATCAAGCAGTTCTGACTACTATTATGACTACTCCAGAGCTATGAAACTGACACCACACTTTCTCATGAGCTCAGTGTTTCTCCCTAATGCTTCTGCAGGGCATCCAGCTCTTCAACCGTTTTACAGCTGAGCTTAGGCAGGTAATACATGGATCCAAATCTCTCAGAGGACCGACAGGCAGAGTCAGGACTTAGAAAAGTAAATGATTCCAGATCAGGGCTTAGTCACCTCGCTGTTGTCCCTCAACCCATTGAGGATTGGAAGACTAATACGTGTCTTGAATGATCTTAAGGGACCAGAGAACGAAGGCCATTCTCTGACTTTCTAAGACAGTCACAATTTCAAGTATTGTACCTAAATGTTACAGTGGCCCTATTGTTCGTGATTTATATTTGGATAATACTGGAGACTGAACAGGATTCCCAGAAAAGAGATAGAGACAGTACTCGGCAAACTAGGATAAATGTTCCCTACCCATGGTCCACATATTTATACCAGTACACATCCAGACTCTTCATTCCATAGCTGACCACAGCATCTTACATTCTGCTTGCTGATATATTTTCTTTTCCCTGTCTTCTGATGGAATCACCTCTCTTTCATTCGGTCAATTACTTCTCCAATTCAGGGTGTTATCACAGAGTTGCCAATCACAAGAATACCCTCCTTCCCAGCATCAAAGATTGAATGAGAGATGAGCTCAAAGCCCAGCCAACTAGAGTCCCTCCCCAGGGACTTTTCTGCTACAGTTGGCAGGGAGATGCACCCTGGCTTTAGAAAACAGAGAGACCACAGGTGCAAATGATATAGTGTTATATCTGCTCATTCTTCCTTGGCTACTTGGAAGAAGCCCATCTTCAGCAGCAGAAAGTACCAACTCACCAAGAGCTGGCGATAGCTCCAGGTAGCAGCGAACCATTAGCTCCACTCACAACACCTGCACATTCAGTCCTTGACCTCCTCATCCCTCCAGTCATTCATTTGCCTCTTCACACTACAACAGTGATATTCCTAGATCCACAATCAAATATGTCCCACGGTCATTTGAGTTTTGTTGCTTCCATCTGTTAAAACTAGTAGGAACTAGGTGTCTATTACTTGTAATTAAAATGCAATTCTAATTATATGGATACCCAAATATAGATATAGATAGAACTTTTAGGAAAGCTAGAGCATTTAAGTTTAAGAAGGGTTAGAAAAGAGACAGGAGAAGGTAAGCTGCATATTCTCAGTGGGTTAATTTGAATGGACTTGAGAGAACTTAACATTATAAATAAGAAAATGAGGAAGAAATTCCTCTTACCTCAAGATAACAAAAGGAGATACTGTTGAAAGGGGGACTTCACCATGGAAACACACAGAGTAGAAAGTAGATTTGGTTCCAAATACAACTTGGTACAAAAGTCAGTTCCCCTGCTGGCTGGGTATGCGTGCCGGGTCGTATCACTGAAGCTCTCTGAGCTTGTGTATCTTCTTCCATGAACTCAGGACTGTAATACGTCTCAGAGTGGTTAAGAGAGTCATCAGAGTATCATAAAGCATCTACTACTACTTTTACACATAGAAGGTTATTAATAAATGATGATGATTACTAGTGTATGGACAGCAGAAAAGAGAAAGCAAACTATAAAACCTGATCAGTGTCGGGCTGCAGACCATGGTATCCTGGGGGCAGAAGGCATGCTTTAGTTGTCGTCCTCTGTTTTGACCTGGCCCAAGATCTGGAATCTATGAAGTACTTAATAAAAATCAATGAACAGATGAATGAAGAATGAAATCATTGGTGCAGATATACAGCCTTTGAGAGAGTGTTAAATAATCATAAAAAGCCGTTATCCATATCCTCAAGGAAAGTATGTGGCAACATATTTAATGCCAGATTGTATTAAAGAAATCTCCATGGCTGATATAAAAAAAAAAGAAAGAAAAGTGTTTTACAGGAGTGAAAACCTGCAAGATAGTAAGATAGTACAGATAGGGAAAAAAAAAAGTAAAGCAATCATATCTGCTTATATTCATGAACCCATGTGACTCACTTACAAAGAAACGAAGGGTAAAAAGTGCGTTATTCATTCCATCATACATTTATTTCTAAATTTATTCACATGCACAAATTAGTTTCCACTATGATTCAGCAATGTTCTGCATCCTGGGGACCCAGAGATGAAGACATGGTCAGTGCCAAGAAATCCTCAAACAGCAGAAAGGTAAAAAATAATGATCAGTAATTCTGATCAAATGTAATAAATACTATACTGTCAGAGGCACTAAGGGCCCCAGAACTAAAAAAAAACCTCAGCATTTACTATGCCAAAACCAAATCTAATGTGCCAAGGCAGATTAGGAAGAAAAGGAACTCCCTGAAGGAGGAAACAGCACAACCAAGGAGTGATCTTATAAACACTTGTGCCACAACTCAGGCAGTAAAAGACAAAGATTACTTGAGGAAAAGGAGTTCCTAAGACTTAAATGCTGGGTTCACCAGATGCCCAAAGTCCTTCATAACCAAGCAAAACACAAATATAGGACTTAATTCTGCAGAAAAGAGTGGGCTACTGAAAGTTTTGACAGAAGGTGGGATATAACCGTGCCATCTGCATTTTAGGGGAAAATTCTGACAGTGAGGCAGAAGGGACAGATTTTTTAATTTATTTTCTATTAATAAGTCAAAATGTTCTTCAGGCATTTCAGTAAGGATGAGTGTATGCACGGAAGCACTACAAACTATAAGAGAGAAGACAGTATCGATCGGGGTTCTCTAGGTGACAAAGTACAAGAAAACAACTCTGAAGGAGTGTACTGGTTTAGGTAACTAAAATACCCAGGAGCAGACGACGGACCTCAAATAGGGGCTGTACAGTGCCATGTGCACCTCTTCTCTCTCTGTCTCCTGGGTCTGCTTTGCTCTGCTCTGTCTTCAACTTAGGTGGGCTCTTTCATCACAGTGGCCACAACTGCTCCAAAGCTCCCGATAGCCCACTCCTAACAGGCTAACTAGAGGTGCTCTGTCCCCCAGCAACTTCTGCTCCGGGTGACTCTCAGCTGCTGTGGACCAGGTTCTTCTTCCTGATCCATTCAGACAGGTCAGATCTGTGAAGCTCTATTGGTCAGGTCTGGCATCTCTACCACATCTGAGTCTGTGGTGGGTCCACCCCACCCAACTCCATATGACTGTGATTAAAACAAGTAGCACAAAGGAAGAGTTAAAATTGTCATACCACAGAGATATATGCACAACCATGTTTATAGCAGAGCAATTTGTAATAGCTAGGTCTTGGAAACAACCCAAATGCCCAACGACCAATGAATGGCTAAAGAAGATGTGGCTTTTCTACACAATGGAGTACTACACTGCCATAAAGAAGGATAAACTAGAGTCATTTGTATGAAAATGGATGTTCCTTGAGAATATACTACTAAGCGAAATAAATCAGACACTCATGAGCACACATCGAATTGTTTCTCTGATATGAGAAACCATAACTGTAAATAAGGACAAAGTAGTGTAACGGATATCATATAAAAGGAAGGTAATATACAAAGGAGAGGAGTACCAGAAAGAGGGAAGGGGGGAAAAGCAGGAAGGAAAAAAACGGAAAGAAAGGGGAAAGGGAAATCATGGAGAATTGTAAATAAACCTGCTGTAAATAGGGATGGAGGGAACAGAAGGGAGGGGAGGGTGGTGGGGAGAACTAAGAGACACCATGTACAGGTACAAAACAAACATGTTAAATGTAATCAATATATGGACAATGTACCAATACATGTTCTTGGTTAAAAAATAAAATTTAAAAAAAAAAAAAAAAAAAAGAAGGCTACTACTTGCTTGAAGGAGAGGTGACTGCTAGGCAGGCAACTCAACAGAGGCCTCCTCTGGAAACAGGAATGAGAAGGAAGATGGGGGCTGCAAAGACATTCAGTTGTCAATCTTAAACTTAAATGGCAGTGACCTTAATGTAAATACACATGCAGCAGATCTTGTCAGAAGAAACTTCAAGTAAGCTTTCTAAACCTCCCAAAATACTTGGGATTTTAAAATTCAAAATACTTTTATTTCTTCCAATTCAACTGAAGTTCTTTGAAAGTACAAAGAACAAAATCTCCTCAAAGATGTGAAGATGTAGAGTGGAAATCAAAGGACAAGCAGAATACTTCTAACTCACCTAATATTTTCAAATGAAAAAGCTTTCTCCTATGAATGAATACATATATACACATATACATATTTTTTAAGTAAAGGTACTAATAAGAGTGTCATAATATTCTTACATAAATAGGACTATTCACCATCATTTTCAGTTAACACTGATATTAACTCTTACAGTTCACACATGTTTGATTGAAACAATATCCATGGCTTTGTATAAAAAAGATCCTTACTTCTGCAGTACACCTAGATGTGCTTGTTTTTGGAATGTGTACACTTACAATTATGGCTCTAATAGAGTTATTAAACATATAGGGTGAAAATTAAAAAGAGATCTGAAATTAAAGGAAGACCATAATGTTTATTACCTGGAAGAATTCTGGCAAATGACTTAACCTCTCAGTGCCTCAATTTATAGTCTATAAAACAGATACAACAGTAGGACTTAAAATAAGTGATAAATAAAATAATCAATGTAAAGCAATAAAGTATAGATATACATATGTTCAAGAAACTCTCATCCTCCAAACGTGACATAATCTAAGTGGCATAAATGGGGGGGGTTGCATAAATAGTAATAGACTCATACAAAAAAAATACTATGTAAACCTTACACAGAATACAATTGACCTATATCACAGGCTGATATGGTAAGATCACAATACTTTTATAATTAAATATCCATGACAAGGCATAGAATATTAAGTTTTGGTATATATGGGTCTAGGTATGTCCTTATTGGAATAAATTACCTGTATACATCAGTCTTACAGAACTAGAACTGATAATTGTATATGCATACAATATATGCACATAAAATAAATATGTGCATATATAAAAAACCTGTACATGGATACAAATTTTATGGAAAGACACATGAGAAAACACATCTAAAAGTGTATTATATGCCAAGAATAAGGCTTCAACTTTTATTCTGCATTTGAAGTTCTTACATATTTTTAACTTTATGCAAAATATGGTGTGATACATTTTTTTTTTCCTTTTCTTTTTTTTTGGGGGGTGGTGCTGGGGATTGAACTCAGGGCCTTGTGCTTGTGAGCCAAGCACTCTAACCACTGAGCTAAATCCCCCGCCCTTGTGATGCATTTTTAAAACACTGAATTGCATTGACCTCTCCAATACATGCACTGTTGTTTATCTCATCTGCAAAACCCAAGCAGGATTTCCATTTCCAATAGTATTTACGAGGGAATGGGTGGTTGGGCTTTCTTCAGATTCCCATGTTTACACGCACAGGCCACTTTGCTGAGCATGATGCTAGCTGATTAAGAGAGTTGGTGAAAAAGTACCCACTGTGATTGAAACTCTCATTTAATACATTTTAAGTGCCTGAAATGCTCAGCGTTCTTGATTGGTGTTGATTGTTTCTATTTGATTTATTTCCTCAGTATCAGTGTTCATTAAATTACTTAATGTAATGGCCACCCTGTAGTTGCAACTCTATTTAACTCTGCATCTTTGGGAGCATTCTAATTCACAGGCTGTTCACTTCAGGAGCCCAGAATGTAGATTTTACCATCTAAGAGCTGTGTATTGCTTCTAGACATTACTTAGGAGGAAATTATCTTTCAAAAGAATCCACAGCGATCATGACTGATTTTTTAAGCTGTTTGTGGTTTCTATTCCTGACAGAAGTCTTATTTTTTTTTCTAACAATTTATCAACTACCATAGGCACATTTGTAATGTGATGCTCAATGTCACAACTGTACGTTTGATCTTCCACATTTTAAAAGTCTACCACCCATGTTGACAGTGACACAAGCAACACTCCAGCAGTCCATAAGTCAAGTTCATTGGTTTGTGTTTTGTTTTAAATAGGTCTGGATTCTCTGGACATTCTGGTAGTGCCCAGTGTGACTGGGGATTTTCTTATTTTGCTTATTTCCTTTTATCTCTTTTTCCTCATTCATTGTTTGTATACAAAGACTGGTAAGATTTGTTTTTGTTCCCCAGGAGGGCAAATAGAGTCATTATTAAAGATTTTGTACACACTTTTACATCACTAAGCCTCAATGCCGGTGGAAAGTATTGATCAGAGAAGGTGCTCAGAGGACCCATTGTACTGGAGGGAAGAAAGTCACCAAGGTGAGTGGGTAGGAACAGAATATGTGATGTCACTGAGTACAGTTAACATCGAGAAGTCACAGGGGACTGAGAGAGAAACATCAGAAAAGGGAAACTGCATAATTCTTGCATATTTCCGACCGTAAAACTCGGGTGAATTGAGACTGAGGAAAAGCTTGACCTCATGGAGTGAAAATGTTCAGCTGAGGCTGAGGTGGGAGTGCCCTACACCAAGACACCCTGGAGCTATGAACTCTCTCCCCACTGCAATGACATTTTAGGGGAGAAAAGTCACAGCAAATGAAGTCAACAGCAACCGAGGGCAGGTGGATGTGCTCCAGCAAGGCTTACATAGGGGGAGGTCTGGGATGAAGGATTAACAGGGGTTTGTACCCAGGGACAAAGTATGAGATCATGAAAACTACGAAAGCTGTACCAAAGAATGGCTTTGAACTTTCATGACGGAGTGAAGGCCTGGAGCACCATCAGGCAAGAGGAAGACTAACATTTATTTCTGGTATAACCTGACCTGGAGTTTAGATGGTTCTGGCCACCCTCAGCAGAAAGCCAGGGATGGCCAGAAATGACTTTATTCATACATTCATTTATTCATTCACTGGACTGGAGAATGAATCAAGGCTTTTACATGGAGCTGCAACATTAGCCCTTTTTTTAAACTCTTTTTTTAAACTTTATCAGTTCATGTGTGTAGTACATGTTTACATTCTTTGTGGTAAGTTGGTACATGTACACAATACAGCTTAGTTCTTTTATCCGTCTGCTTTTTCTTTCCTCCTGCCACTATTTCTTGATTCCCTTGCTTTTTTTGTTTTATGTTTGCACTTCATAATGTTTACATTCCATATGTGGAGTTGGTATATGTACATAATACATCCCAATTCTTTTTTCATCTATTATCCTCCCTCCCCCTTTCTTCATCTCTTGATCCCCTTCCCCTCTGAGAAAGATCTATCTCCCTATTTCTTATTATCTGGTTTTATTTTTCTCTGTATTTTTGAGTTTCTCATATAAGAAAAACCATGGATATTTAAACTTATATGTCTGATTTATTTCACTTAATATTAAGATCTCTCTTTTTTTTTTTTTTTTACTTTTTGAGACATGGTATTGCTAAGGTCACTAAATTGCCCAGGCTAGGCTCAAACTTGGGATCCTTCTGTCTCAGCCTCCCAGGGTGCTAGGATTACATGCATATGCCACCATACCGAGCCACCACCAGTAACTTGAAGATGAGCTTTAGGTCTATGTCCATAGACTCGGAGGCAATTCGTGTCCCTGAAGAACACGCATGCACATACTCTATCATAAACAGAAAATGCATGTCATACCAATTTGCAAATAGAGAAAAATACCAGGGGTCAGGAGAAGAAGAATAATTTATTGCTAACAAGTGGGACACAATACACTTTTCTGTCATGTGACAGGTACTCAGAATAAATCTTTCAATCTTTCATCCTGATGACAAGTATTCAAGGAGTGTATTCTCTTCTTAAAACACCGTGACCGGCCACAGAAATTATCCTGACACATACCACAAGAAAAATCTTAAGTCTACTAGGGGCAATACAACATGAACACCAAAGCAAAACAAAAAAACTGTCATCATTTAGTGTCCTAGAGGCAGTCATCTTTTCCATCAATTCGATGATCCCAATCCACAAATAAGTTACAGGGTAGGTCAAAGTGTATACAGTCAGGCCTCCATATTGTGGGCTCTGCAGCCATGGATTCAACCAACGGCAGATTAAAAATATTAAAAATTTGTACAGTCTCTTTCAGGTCATTATTTCCTAAACAATATAGTAAGGCAAGTACTTACATAGCACTTATAATACTTTAGGTATTATAATACTTTACGTATTAGATATTATAAGTCATCCAAGGATAATGTAAAGTATACAAGAGGTTTGCATATGTTATACACAACTAATATACAATCTGAAATAAGCAACCCTAGCACTTGCAGATTCTGGGGTCCTGGAAGCAGCTGCCTATTGCTACCAGGGATGATGGTACCGTAGTACCGGATAACTGAGAGTGGGTGGTAGGTGAGGCTTAATATAAGCTTCTCATCTCTGATGATATACTAGAATCACTCAGTGGGAGGTTTCTAAAAATTAAAGATGCCTGGGCATAAGACTCCTGAGATTCTAATTTATTTGCTCTAGAATGGAGCTAAGTTTTTATGTTCCTCAACTGATTCTAATGTGAGGCCAGAATGGAGAACCACTAATACAGTATATGCTTAATGACCCTTCATCACGGTTTGGAAAGCTATGGATAGAATTTAGAATATGAAGAAATCAAAACAAAGCACCAAAAAAAATTTTTTTTAATCTTTTGGTGATTTTCACCATGCTGTGAAGCATACTAGGAGGTGAATCACTATGCAAATTCTCCAGTTGTAAGAAAGGAAGGGAAGAATGTGTATTAAGATGTGTTGCTAAGTACTTGCATTGTGATTGAAGTTCCTAGAGTAGGGAAAAACCAGAAAAATGAATTACAGAAGGGTACATTTAGTTTTCCAGAAAGTTAAACCTGTCATTATAAAATGCCCTACCACATTACAACGTCAGTTTGGATGCAAATCTAACCCAATTACTGTAGCAGCAATATGTTGAGACCGCCTACATGGCAAGCTCCTTACAAACATTTCTAATTCCCAATAACCCAAAAAGGAAAGTATATTTTTTTCTGGTTTTACAAGTGATGTATGTACAATTCAGAGAAGTGAACTGACATGCCCACCTAGCTAGTGGTAGATAAGCCAGACCTGGAGGGCCAGGCACTGGGCACCTCACAAACTCTTTCCACAGGTGAAGCAGAGGGTCCTCCATCATCCACCAATGTAAGTTCACAGGTTCCAATTCTAAAAACAACTCCCTTCTGTTTTAGCAAGATAACAATGAGGGAATACTTAACCAATTATGTAAGAAGATGTGTATATAATAAAAACACCGTTGCCAGTAAGATTTTAATGACCACCATTATTGTGGCTCAGGCAGAACAAAAGCAAATCCAAAGCACCATTTAGACATTTCATTTTGTTGGGAAATTATCTTGATAAGTCATTCCTTTTGCATTTGTAATGGTCCAATCTTCTGTGTTTGTTTAGGAAGAGAAGAGAAGGTGGTCATCAGCAATAAAGGTTTGAAGTCGAGGAGACCCGCGTCGTGATCTCTGCACTGCAGTATGCCATCTGCTCCACTGAGCCCCCATTTTCTTGACCATACAATGAGTATCAAATATCCAACCTATTAGGCTTTTTATGACAGGTAAAATTTTTTAAATATGCATGTACAAAACACGTGAAGAATATTTGGCAAAAATTATATAGTAAAAAAGGTTAATATTTATTAGGGCATTTCTCTGTTGATAAGCACTTCGAGTTCATTATCTTAGATAATTTTCGCAGACCAATGGGGTACGTGTGACTTTTAATCCCATTTTACCAAGGAGACTAAGACAAAGTACAGTTCAGGAATTTCCCCAAGGTCAAGGTGGTGCAAGGATTTGAACTCAGTCAGTCAGAGCTGACTCCAGAACCCGTTGTTTTAACCGCTGAGGAACACTGAGATCAACACAAGTCACATGTTGTTCTTCTCTATTAGAAAAATAAGTTATGGAATTTTCTCTTTAAAAAAAAAAACTGAACATCCCCATGAATGAGGATGTTCATGCAGAAACACTGCTCAGACGATCAGCTGCTCATTCTCTGCTAATGTCTTCAATGACTTTCTGTCTGTCTGTGGCATCTTCTAAATGCAGACAGGTGCATCTAAGGGAGGTATGAGCATTCCTATCTGTTTGGTCTTTTCATGTAGCTAGTGCGTTGAGAGGAAAGCATTGTAACTTGCTTCATTGTGAGAATAAGATACTCCTGAGACGTAAAGGTCCACATGGAAGAATGTTGACAGTGAAGGTCAGCATAGCCTAGTACTGTGAGAATGTAAGATGCCCAAGAAGGACCTAGAGCCACCAACTCAGTCACTAAAGAGAAGGGACATGAACAGATACTTCACAGTGGAAGAAATACAAATGGCCAATAAACATATGAAAAAATGTTCAACATCTATGGCTATTAGAGAAATGCAAATTAAAACCACTCTAAGATTCCACTTGCCCAGAAAGAATAGCAATCATTAGGAAGTCAAACAATAACAAATGCTGGCGGGTCTGTGGCGAAAAGGGAACCCGCCTACACTGTTGGTGGGAATGCAAACTAATACAACCATTATGGAAATCAGTATGGAGATTTCTCAAGGGTCTGAAAGTAGAAATCCCATATGACCCAGCCATTCCCCCACTAGGTATCTTTCCTGAAGAGCTAGAGACATCATACTACAGAGATGTTTGCACAACAATGTTTATAGCAGCACAATTTGTAATAGCTAAATTCTAGAAGCTATTCCCATCAATGGATAGCTGGATAAACAAAATGTGGTATCTACACATAATGGAATACTATTCAGCTATAAAAAATGACAAACTAGAGTCATTTGTAGGAAAATGGGTGGACCTGGAAAATATAATGTTGAGTGGAATAAACCAGTCTCGCAAGCTGGAATACCGCATGGTATCCCTCATTTAGTGGGGTAAAATAGGAACAAAAGAAAAGGGTAAACAACGGATACAAAAAGAAAAGTGTTAGATATAAGCCAATAGACAAAGGGCTCAAGGGAACAAGAAGAGGGCAAATGGGGAGGGGAATGGGAATCCAGAGGAATAATGATATCTTAAAAATAAGAACCTAATAACCCAAACTTAAATCAGTGACACGTACACTGGGTACTATAGTAACTTTATATAGTTGTGGCTTACTGCTGTATGTAGGTGGTTGTTTACATTGCTCACTATAATAAGCAAAAGGTACAATTAATTGTGGTCTGTAAGCTTGTGTAATTGCCTGTAAGTTTGTGTAATTTTGGATAAATTTTAATAAAAATCTATTTAAAAAATAAAGAGAAGGGCCAATTTAAGAGGGGCAGGTGGGAGCAAACCATGTTCTATATACTACAAACTAAATAATTATAGGCTCACAATAATTTGCAAACCTCAGATTGAGCAATGCTATATATCATTCACCCAGCTTCCCCCAGTGGAAGAATCTTGTATGCCTGATGTAGAACATCCAAACTGGGAAAGCAATACTGCAATATTGAAGCAACCTGCAGGATTTGTCTAGACTTCACTCATGTGTGTGTGTGTGTGTGTGTGTGTGCGTGTGTGTGTGTGTGTGTGTGCATGTATGTATTTCTGAAAAAGTTTATCATAGAACCCATATCAAGATGCACAACATTTCCTTTACCACCAAAGAGCTCCCTTGTCCTATTCTTTTCTAACGTTCTCTACTTTTCTCCACTTCAGTTTGTGATGACCCATTTCCAAAGCTACCCAGGTCAACTCAAGGGATTGGTTATTCTCCAGATTGTTCAAGACACAGAAATGCCCAGCACCACCAATCGTCCCATTTCTCTGGTCCTCTTCTTGATGTCTAGTCCAATCTTCTCCTATCCCTTATTTATTCACTCAAAACTATTTTTCAATGCTTCTAGTTCTAAGATACCACCATGCTAAGTGAACAAGAGAATACATCATGAGCAATAAAAATAGCTGCTACCTTCAAGGAACCTGGAGTTCTCAAAAGAAGAAAGATGGTAATCAAAAAATTTACAAGTGAGATAAATGCCAAAAAGAGGGAATACGTGGTATTAAAACATAGGGCAGGGTTGGGGATTTAGCTTAAGTGCTGGAGCGCTTGCCTAGCAAGCACAAGGGCAAGTTCGATCCCCAACACCAAAAAACAAACAAACAAACAAAACTTTAAAAATAGGGTACAGAAGAAACTCATTTTTGCTAAGGAAGTGATACTGGGCAAGAAATTGTGGGGGAGGATCAAAATGATTTAACCTGGGTAAACAAGCATATGGTGAAGCTTTTAGGTCTTAATGGTCAAAGTGACAATAGAAAGAAGGAAGAAGAGACTTAGCAGAAGATGATATCCAAGTGGTTCCTCTCTTGGTGAACTGGATTAAGGCCATTATATGGGGTAATAAAAACTACAGTGCATGTTTAACTTTTCAAATTTGTTTATTACAATAAAAGACACACTGCCACTAATCCACCTCAAAACACTGCCCCTTGCTTCAAACACACTTGTCCTACTGTTCTTGCCCTTTCTGAAGATGGTCTAGAAGTCCTTTTTCATGAGGACTTCCTAACCCTAACCCATCTTATCTACCCACTACTCCAGTAAAGCATGAGCTTGGCAAGCTCTATGTGGCTGAGCTGGGTACACAGAATTCAAAAGGAACAGAGGCCCCTGAGTTTACACAGCCTGGCTGCTCTGCCCACAGTGACAGGCTCCAGTGCCTAACTCCTTGTAAAGATCACAGTTATTGTTCTCAGGAAGAAGTCATGAGGTGAGGATATGGGACATGCAGAAGTCAGGCCTGCTCCAAATTCAGCGCTGCTAACACATAGCAGGTTCACTTGAAGATACTCCTTACCAGTCTAGGTGAAAGCAACCCTAACCTAGACCTCAAGGTCACTGAATTAATACATTGTTTTGAAAAAAGGAGGCAGAACAGGAGTGAGGGAAACATAGAAGCAAAGGCAGGCTGATCCTAGGCAGAGCATGAAGCCTTAATAGGTTTGAACTGAAGGGCAAGAATCTTCCTCTCCTGTCCTCCTTGCTTTTCTAGACACTAGCAATGAGACAGACCATTTCCAACACAGAGGTCCTTCAGAGGTAGGGTGGGATAGAAACAGTTACACACACCAGAGTTTCACAAAGGCAAAATCAGTTGTAAAATCACCAGGACCCTCAGAAAGGTGTCATTTTGGAGAAAAATGCAGAAACATTCTACTTTCATCTGGTTCCCATTATATAAAAGAACACATATTTTATAATCCAGGGAAGCCCTCTATTCTTTGGAGAATTAGCTGCAGTCTTCCGGTCCTAATTCCATAAATAGCCTTTACGCATTCCACTCAGTGACAAGGGTGCAGAGATGAGGTCCCTCCTGGGGTGACATTCCATCCAGCCAGGACTCACACCACATTCCACTCTCCTCAGGAAGCAAACCACTTCTCTGCTGTTTCCCCACTGTGTCCAATTATGTCGCTGCCCTAGCAAAATGAGCACTTAGCCACTCAATACATTTTTAAGGAAATGGATCAGCATGATTATTCTGGGAAACACAAAGCTCACAGAGGAATAGGGCAAATTATGAATTTCAGGAAATATTGGTCTTTGTATATTAATCACACTGATAATATTGCAAATGAGAGAAATATAAATCTACTTCCCTCTTGTGCACAATTTGCTTTGTTTGATCTCTTTGAAGTAAGTATACAGAATGTTGTTTTGATGTATTTATTCCTTGCCTTGGTTGTTTTCAATTATTGCTACATTTTTTTAAAAATCAGGACAAAAAAAAAACTGGAAGGCTACAGTATTTTTTCCAATTAGCAGTAAAAGCCAAAAAAACCCAAAAACCCAAAACAAAACAAACCATTGTGCTGGGAAATGGAAAGGTCATCAGAGAATGGCAAATATACAACACAGACAACACTACTTTGTAATTCCAAGTCCATGGCAGGCATGTTTAATCAATCACAGAATTCCAGCCAGCTGAGATCATAAGTGGCTCCGGACTCCTTTCCCACAGAGCACTGGGTTACCCCCCCCCGTCAGAATTGCTATCATTATGACATCAGGAACTAATCTGGGTTGGCAGAGTGCCCTTGCCAAGGACACATGGTAAATAAGTATGAAAGCCAAAATGAGAAGCCAAATCTAACCCCTCTTCGGCTGTTCTTATATGCTTCCTACCTCGGGCAAGCTCTCTGTATCTGTCCATAGCATCTGGGTAGCATTGCTTACATGGTTATGAGATTTCTTAGGCAATATTTAAAACAATGTGAAGAGCTAATACGGAGTCACATCACAGAGTTGAACATGCAAACTTCCACTTATGATCTTCCTTTCCACTAAACATAGTACCTAAACTATAGAACAACACTAAGTACAGTACCTGTTTGCTCTTAAAGAACACACACACACACACACACTCATCTCAGATTTAAAATCTACTCCTTTTTATTTATTTATTTTTGCATGGTGGTACTCTTCCCATTCAGATTTCAGCTTAAGTACTGCCTTTCCAAAATGCCTTTTCTGGCCAATCTATCTAAACAGACTCTCTTCTAATTCATTTCTATCTTAATATTATCTTACACCTGACATGTACCATAGGTGGTAAGCACATACTTGTTTACTAGTTTAGTATTTCATCTCTGAGATGGAGTGACACAAAAAAGTCAGAGACCACATCTGTGTTGTTTTTGATCGACACCTAGTCCTGCCAGAATTAAGTGCAGCACTAACAAATTCAGTGAGTTAACTGTAAATACCATGCATCTTGGTGTGTGGTGCCTTAGCATTTGGATTCAATCCCATTTCTTTAGGGATGCTGTCAGGTGTTACCTGCCAAAAGGTCACATGTGTGGTCCTTCCCTTAAAGTGAAGGTATAATGCATCTGCTTGATTAGATAAATGAAGGTCCCCTGAATTGCTATAAAATAAAACTTCTAACCTCAGTTCTGCATCAGGACTCTTTATATTCCTTCCCACTTCCTCCACCTGGCTGACTCCAGTCTAAATGGTTGACCTACACAAATATGAACTGAGTTCATAGCCATTTTAAGTCTCTGGATGCTGGAGTGGTTTGATGTGGCAGAAGCAACCAATATACCACTAGGTTAAAGACACAGAAGCCAGCAACATTTAAATTCACTGAGATTACTTCGGGCAGTAATAAAGAAGAAGCTCTTTAAGGCCAGTGTTTTTATGAGCAATTCTTTAAACTTTTATACTATTACTATCTATAGAAGAACCACAAACGTGCTTTAGAAACTCTTAAATCCTAACGGCACGTCAGCCTGTGACCTGGGCAATGCATCCTTTTCTCAATCTCTGCTTCTCTAGCTATATGGTGGGAAAGATACCAGCAGGCTTACTTTACATTACTGAAGATTTATTGGATATGTGAATTCCCAAGAAGAACTGCAGGCTCATTGGGAAGGAGTTACGGAATTTAGGCCATTTTTTAACATTCTTACAATAGTTATCACCCCATGGCTTTAAGGATTTTAGAAAAAGATTGTTTTAAGGTCCCAAATGGTTAATTACTCCATTAAACATCAAAAAGCTTGGTCCCACATTTCTGTGGAGTCCACAAAGCCCTTTGCATTAAACCACACGACAAACTTTTTTAAAAATGTTACACAGTGGATTCACACTTCACCAATGCCTCCTAGGCTAATAGGAACTTTTGCTTTCTGACATTATCCATTTTGTTAAAGCTGGTTATGATTCCCCACACATTACTTGAAAACCAATTTCATTCAAGACAAAAGAGTGTGAGCAGGGTATTACATTTTATGCCTAAATTATGCAAATTTGGTGGAGTTATATTGTATTGTGAGCAATTCCCTTTCTTCCAGTTTTCATTGTAGCATGAGTTAAAGTAAATTTCACTATCCTCATTTGCAAAAGGTGAATACTTTCTATTTTAAAACCCCGGGGGGAAAGGATTGACTTTTAATGAGCAGTTATCTAATATAAAAATCTCTTACATATATTACTGACATCATTCCCAAGTACTAAATGTACATTCTGGATAGGGTTGATCTTGATTCAATTAATCCTTGGAGAAAGGGCTTTACAACTGAGCACTGTATGTTCCAAAGACAACCCCAGAGGTGAGATGGAAGATGAGGGCATGTTTTTCAGGAGCTTGTGAGCTGCATCAATGCTCTGCTGTCGGGTTAGCAAGCCCTGCAGCTTTACATCCCAGGGCTGGAGAGCAGATGTAATTTTGATAATTCACGTAGCAGCTCAGTAGAGAGCAAGGGGTTTGTAGCAGCTGTTTGAGATCACCTTCAAACTCGTCCCCTGCACTCTTCTTCTATTCTCTTTCAGGAGAAAAGAGACTATGGAGGAGACTGACCACCAACCAATACTCCTGAGTGAGCAACTCCTGATCTGCCTTTCACCTGGTTTTTCCTGTGGTCTTCTTCCCTAGCATTCAGTTAGCTGAACCAACTCATCTCTTTAGACAGTAGATGCTCCACAGAGGCAGGAGTAAGTGAACTGAGCAGGTGATTCAATTTAGAGTTCTTTAGGGAGCGAGGAATGCCAACTGCGGTGGTTTAAAAACATTAAGACCTGATTTTTTCCCCCATGATAAGTCTAGACCTTTATTACTCCAAGTGTGATCAGTAGCATCAGCATGCAGGAGACTATGTGGAAGTGCAAATTCATCCTCCTACTGAGATCTACTAAACTAGTCACTAGGACTAAAGCTCATCACCTGTGTTTAGAAAAACTCTTCATGTGATTCTTATGTATGCTAAAGCTGTAGAAGACTCCATCTAGATGCAAATCACTGCTCTCAAAAGTTATGTATCTGATTTTCCCTGATGTTCCCCTCCTGGTCAGGAGGAGGTTACCATAGCTCCAGCCATCATTGCTATACTCTAGGCAGGGAAAAGGACGAAAAAAGTTCCGAAAGAGATAGGAGATAAACTGGGCATGGTGTCATGTGCCTGTAATCCCAACACCCCAGAGGCTGAAGCAGGACTGCCGCAAGTTTGAGGCCAGCCTTGGCTACATAGTGAGTTCAAGGTCAGTCTGAATTACGTAGTGATAGCCTGTCTCAAAATAGATAAATAAATAAAGAGAGTGGAGATAAAAACAAATACAGGGTTTTAGCATCTATCTGAGGAGACGGCAAGGCAGTGGACAGTTAGGAAGAATTTTTGAGTTGAAATTAACAGTGTTTGCCACATCCAGGTACCAAGAATCCGCAAGAGCAATTTTATAGCATTTAAAATGAGATTTTAGGAAACATCTCTCTGTTCTAAACATTCATTTTTAACTTGTATTTGGTTTGCTGTTTGGAAACACATCTTGCTAGATATAAATACGGCTTAGGTCCCTCCTTGCTTTTTACTCTGTGCTCTTTGTACCTAGTAAATTCAGTAAAATGTGCACTAAGTACTTATTACCAAATAAGAGGGAACAGACAGATCACTAGTTCCCTTCTTATATGGAATGAAGGAAACAAATCAATTCTCATGTATTGATTACTTTAAGATCACTTTAAGAATTAATAGGTTGGGGATTTAGCTCAGTGGTCAGAGTGTCTGCCTTGCAAACACAAGGTCCTGAGTTCGATCCCCAGCACCAAAAAAAAAAAAAAAAAAAAAAAAAGAATTAATAGTCATTTGGGGGGAAGATACATTAGAAGAATACTGATATTGAGCTTATACAATGCAGTCTTTGAATATCCATAAGTGTTTTGGTTTTGTTTAATGCACTGAACTTTTGGTAATAGTTCTCTAAGTGTCAAAACATAAGGCAAGTCTCTATCAGGAACTGTACGCAGAGATTAAGCATATAAAAATAATCATCCTCTTTAGGAATCAGGGGAATTTAATTTAAATTCAAATTAAATAGCAATGATCTAGTTCCTATTAGGAAAGTCTTAAAGTAATTATGATACTTGAGGCTGGTGAGGATGCGGAGAAATTAGCAGGAATAAGCATTCCTAGTAGCTTTGTGAGTCCCTCTGACCCTTCGGAAAAGCAAATAGAAAACACATATCAAGAGCCATGGAAAATATTTCTTATCTGCAACTCTGTAATTCTTGGAATCTGGTCTAAAAAATAACCTTATGTATGGGAAAAGGTACCCAGTGAAACACCACTTAGAACCAAAAAAAGGGAAAATCTAATTTCTCCTAGTAGAATTACACGTATCTCACAGTTTTACACACACACACACACACACACACACACACACACAAAGTCAATGAAGTGTTTGGCAGCTGTTAAAAATTATGGTTACAGAGACCAGATCGCATGGTACCCATAGGACCCAAGGTACCCAAGGTACATTTTTGTCTAGTAAAGTATGTCTTGCTCATTATGATAAGAGTCGCATAAATAGCACACAGAGGGTGGAGGCAATATACCAGGAACCTAATACTGATTGTATTATGATGAATGTTTTTATTTTCTTCATGATTGCCCATTAGGGGGTTAGTAATGACATTATTTTAACTTTTTTAATGAAAAATGCATTTATAGAAAAAACACACTGCAAAACATTTTGAATCTCTTGGAAGAAACAGCTCTATAAACACAGTTTATGACTATAATAAAAGACTGTCTTCAGAATTCTGACTCAGTTTTGGTTAATCAAAAGATCTCATTGATTAAAGGGATAATATTAACAGTACAAATCACAACTCATCAAGGAATTACAAGTAAAGATAATTCACATGATTGAGGAATTCCAGAAGTGACAGCTGATACCCTGCTTTCATTTCCCCAATTCTTTTTATTGTCCCTCAGTGTTTATAAAGTCATTTGCTCTCAGCAGGTTTGTAAAAACTGAGTCCTAGAGAATAAAAGAATGAGCCCACCATCTATGTCAGGGTAGGGATGGGAAGAGGGCAGAGTCCACATCTCCTGGCCCAAGTTTTGAGGGACGTAAACACAGAGACAAAAATATACATGAATTTGCACCATTAATTAGTACTTCAAGGGAGTAAAGCAATAAATGTAGTGTGTGTGTGTGTGTGTGTGTGTGTGTGTGATTGTATGTGTGTGTAGAAAGAGAAATAGAGGATAAATGGATGGGTATATTTATATATGTACATACAGATTGATTTATATCATACATATATAGAGACATAGATGATAGACACATATATGCATATAGATTAGTGATATATACAAGTGTAGTTATATGTGTATGTACATATAGTTATATATGTATGTACATATAAATGGGACATGTATGTACATGCATATGGGACATGAGGGTACATATAGATGACAGACACATATATACACCCACATAGACATGGATAATAGATGCATGAATCTGTTTTATGCATGTATATACATATAGGGACACAGAGATGGTCGATACATTTGTTCATACATACAAAATCATTAAATGGGTAGTACAGAAATGCACAGACGACAGATGGTCCCCACAAAGAGACATGTACAGTAGTTACTCAGGACTTATTTTATGTTCAAGGTTTCAACTAAGGGTTTTCCTCCACAACTGATCCTTTTACAGTGGTGGCGAACCTATGACACGCACATTATTGGGTTTTTATTTTAAGACAAATGATGTTACTGTATGAGTTGCTTTTTTCTAAATTAAAACCTTAGTAGTCAGGTTTAATTGCAGTGTTGGCAGTTTGAATAAGCAAGTGGGTTTGGGTTACAATTTGGCACTCGGTCTCTAAAGGGTTCGCCATTACTGCCTTAAGAGGACTCATTTACTCACATTTTGCAGGCAAAGAAACTGAGAGGTTAAGTAAACTGTCAAAATTATTTCACAACATAATTCTCTCTGAAGAGGGCATCACTTGATTACTAAAAATAAAGCCCGAACTCGATGTATCAAAATCACACGGGAAGCATCATCCACCAATGGGAACTTTTGTCTTCAGCTGGACCTTTGATTTCTTCCTGACAGAGGTGACTCAGGATCACAGGGAAGAGTGGGTGCACCTGCTCCACAACTCTTCCAACGGCTTTCTGGCACGGCCTCGTTTTGACATAGATGCAACTGACGTTTATGGTTTGAAGTCGAAAATCACAGTTAATACAGTTAATACTCTATTCATTCTTGCATGCAGCACTTAAGAAAAAACATAATTAAAGTACAATTAAGATTCTGTTCTCTCTCCTTCTCCCTCCTCTCTTCCCTTCTCCTTTCCCTTCTCTTTCCCCCTGTTTTAAACTGGTTCCATTTGAGACTTACTAATAACCTTAATAGACATTCTGGCTTTTGTTTTAGGAGAAGAAATATCTGAAGAAAGATATTAGGAAGTTGTGGAAGTTTCCAGGAACTGTATCATTCAACTCCATTGACAGAAACATTCATCTGGAGCCATGATATCCTGTATGTTGTGAACAAGATGTAGCAACAGCAGATTTTCCTCTTATTAAAAATAAGCACGGCAGCTGGCAAGTCTCGTTCATATTCTTGGATCCATGAATGACTCTGGAATTCACGTGGTGCACACCAGGAGAATATGACTCTACTGACAATGCTTGTGGTTCAATAAATGAGCTGATAAAAATAATCTGCTTTGGACTCATAATAACACCATCCAATGGAAGAGCACATGGCTTTCCAAATTTATTTTAGCACTGACTATACAACTGTTGACCCATGCGTACATTCAGCCAACATATTTGTAAGACTGCATGTGCCGGGTACCTCTGTAATACTGAAGTACGATGAAAGATAACTGGTCAGAACAGGGAAGCAGGTTACTGAGACACAGAGAGAGAGAGGGAGAGAGAGAGAGATGACAGACACACAGACACACTCTGGCCCAACAGCTTGTGATGCCCCCGACCCCGAGTGTCCAGCCTGTACACCCAGGGCACTTTTGGAGAGAGATAAACAGAGAGGAAATCTGAAATCTCTTCCTCATTTCATGCATTATTTCCCTAATACTTTCTCTAACAAGTGCTTGATTCTAGTAGTGCCCAAATCATATTTAAATGTTTTATTACTGCATTTTTCTCAGTTCTAAGAAATCAACCAAAACTGCATGAAACATCAACTACACAATGTTTCTGCTTTCTCCCTCAGAAAAATTAAAATATTAAAAAAAAAATGCTTGGCTGTTCAAATAGAGGAAATATGGTACTAGTGTTCAGACTTTTGGGACAACATTTTTGTTCTCAAATATACCTCTGAAAGTGGGACATTCAATAAAATAACACTTGTTTCTTGATTTGGACAAATTCTACCCCAAAAATTCTCTACATGAATAGACACGATGCTACCCTCATACACAGAGGTAACCATGACCTAGGAAAAGAGATGTTTTCAGCCAACCCATTAATCCAGCTGAGTTTGTGTTAAGATGTTGATGTGTCAGAACAGGCTACCTCAAGAGGGCTTTCTTTTGAACTTGAACTGCCAAAATCCCAAGCATACACCAAAAGGCATCAGTTTAAGTGGGCAAAAAGGTGAACAGTCAGAAGGAAGGTAGGAAGAACAGAAGGAGCAGCCGGCTATCAAAGGAGAGCTTCCAAGGCAGCAAAAAGGAGTGAAATCTGGAAACTTTTCAAAAAGCCAACATTCAAGTAAAACTGCACTTAAAAAGAAAGTAAATCATTCAGAAGCTTATATGCAGGAGGGAAAAGAATTTGATTTTCTGTGTTCAAGCATATTGGCAAAGGAAGTAAAGAGACACACACAAAAGCTGGATCAGAGGTTGTAAGTAGAACTGAATGTAAGTCTTTGCAAAAAAATTTTTAAAAAATAATATAAAAGCTGGGGTTATAACACTGTAGGATGTTATCATCTTGGTTTGTTGGATGCTTTACTTTTCCTCAATCCAGAGTCTAAAAGTAGCTCATGAACTTGTCTATCAGGGGCTAATCAGGAAATCAAAATTAAAATAAAGAAGGGAGCTTTCTTAACTGGGACAGTAGCTTGAATGAGGAGATGGAATTAAAGGGAA
This sequence comes from Hystrix cristata, assembly GCA_004026905.1. Classification (NCBI taxonomy): domain Eukaryota; kingdom Metazoa; phylum Chordata; class Mammalia; order Rodentia; family Hystricidae; genus Hystrix; species Hystrix cristata. The sequence goes on from PVJO010000183.1 coordinate 148,398, forward strand.
TTGAGAAAGTTGAAACTATTAAACTAGAAATTATTTCTTCAATAACTGTGATTGTCTTGTGCCTGCTTTCCGTCAAGGATCCACAGAGAGGTAACTAACAGATAAAAGAAGCAATTTCTGCATTTCAGATGTTTAAATCTATATGGTCTTGGTCTTTATATTTTGAGAACTGTCCCTGCATCTTTCTCCACAGTGATTATCTTGTGGATGTCACTGGAAAACAAAGACAAGTTGACTTATCCTGATTTATAAATACAGTCCATCCACTGGGATATTTATGTAGCATTTTGTACATGCAAGAACCCGAGCTGTTGAATGAGACAGAAAGCTTGCTTCCAATGAGATGTGCACACCTTGGAAATGAGATGTGCCTACACAATCACCACCCAGGATAAACAGTCCATATGGGAGAAAGTGACAGAAGTGTGCTAAAACAAACTACAGGAGGAAAATAAAGTCCCTTCCAGCTTAAGAAAAAGAACAAGACTTTAGGGAGGAAGCAGTATCATTAAGGAAAGAGAGGAATGGAATTCTGCAACAGCATGTTTACAGCTGTTAGTCCTAAGAGATGTGTCATGCAAGGGAGTCAGGGAAGAGTTTATGATCAAATAAATAAATTCAGGAAAGGATGCACTCTACCACTCTGTTTCTCTCATCCTTAGAGACTTCCAAGGTACATGAGCATACTACAGATTCTGAAGAATAAAGTCTGGGGTGGTGGGTGAGGGAAGAGGAAGCAGTAGAGAGACAGAGAGGCAAATGGGTGGTCCCAGTGACAAGCAGCTTGGCCCATCTTCAGAAAGAAGTGTTGCTGGAGCACAAAGAGCAAATGTGAATGTGGCTGGTTAGAGGCTGAAAAAATGAAAGGAACACCTGTTTACAGCAGTGATTCTCAACCTGGGTGACCCCACTCGCTTCCCAAGAGACATTTGCCAATATCTAGAGACATCCTGGTTATCATGACTGGGGAGGGGTGTTCTACAGGCATCTCCTGGGTAGAGAGCAGAGGCTGCTAAGCCTCTTCTAATGTATCTGACAGAGCCCAGCCTCCTCCCTGCCATGAAAAAGAATTACTCACCCAGTGAGAACAAAGACAGGGCTGGAGAACCCTGGCTTAGACCAAGAGGCAAAGTGTGGTGAAGAGACTTTCATTCAGTAGGCAGTGGGAGGGGAAAGTAGATGGATAAGACGGCTGCCCAGACAATGAAGTGCTTCCCGCAGTATCCTCTCTGCTCTTAAGCATAGAATCATTCAGACCCTTCAGTATTATTTCTTCTTACTATCCAGTTGAAATAAGAGCACAGATCAATGACTCTGAGCTCCATACAGGTTTTAAACATGTGCCATAAACCACTGGCATGATCTAGGTAACTCTCCAGGAGTGACTGACAACTTAGAAGCTCTCAGAGCAGGAGGTTGGTCCCTGTTACCTACAATTATGTGTCAAAGCAGCAAGAATCTCAACTGCTGGCAGGATGTTTTGACCAGACAGGCTGCAAGTCAGGCCAGGGCTGCCAGGACAGGGCTAGGAGTAGCTCCGGAAACTCACAGACTCAACCAAAGTAGCACAGGATAATCAAAGCTTCAAACAGGGCTCTTTAAACTGCCCCTTCCCTGCTGCCCAAAAAGACACAGTAGATAATTAAAGAAAAAAGACCAACATGTAAAGTTTCTGTGCTTAAATATAAACATATAGTGATAAATAGAAATTAAAGTCAGTGACAAGACTTACATTTGCAGGATTATAATCCAAAATGAGGGACGTTTTGGCTCAGAAGATGTCCCCAGCCTTTTAAAAGGCAGGAAAGTCACAAGCAGGCATGTCTAGATGACCAGAGCAATGAATGTGAAATTAGCATATTTCCCTGTTAACAGGAGAGGCCTTTCTGGTCTGATTCATTATGTAAAATGACTATTTTAAGTAGGTGGCTCTTCGATTTTCCATTAATGACAGAGGAATTCTTTTTGACTGGCCTCTTTTTCCTACATATGTTTTTAAACTAAAAATATACATATGTCTTTGGGAATTCTGTTTTATATGTAGAAGTCTTCAATCATAGAACCTACCGTTTGGGCATTATCATTTCATGAACATTTTGTAAGTGCAAATATACACATACACACACCTTTGCATATGTACACACATCATCACAAATAATATATAGTACATAGCTTACATATTTTAAGTCTATATAAATGCATCTCTGTATAATTTTTAGAAAAAATGATCATAATATATGATATATATTATATATAAAACAATAAATATATATGATATATAAAGGCACACGCTAACATTCAAGACCTTTTTCCCAGTTAACAATGTATCTTGCATGTCTGTTGGGTCAATACCTTCTAACGATTTTTTCATTCTTCATAGCTGTATTGTGTTCCTTTGAGTGAATGGAACATGATTCATTTGATCAGCTCCTTGTTTACGTATAAGATAAATTCCCACCAACAGAATTCAAGAACAAACATTGCACAAACCTTCTATTTTTAACAATCATCCTAATCTGAAATATAGAAAAGGCTGTTTCTAGATAGGAAGTCACATAAACTTATTTTGAGAGAGAGAGGTTCATATTATTTTACCATCACAGGCAGAGGCAAACATTCCTAGTGAGTGTAAACCTCCCCAGCTGCTGGAGTTGAGATACCAGCAAAAGGAAGACCCCCACGCCCTGGGCACAGAATCAGGTCCTACCTATGACTGCCCCCAGCCCACTCTCGGACTCTCCACGATGCTCAGTATGAGGAGGTGCTGGAGAGCCATGATGACCTGTTCAGTATCAAAACCAAAAGACAGTCTTCCCTCCACATGGCTCAGTTGACTCCATTATGCTTCTCTACTGTGGGGCTGGAACACCAGGCCCCTGGAAAGAAAACAAAACTCGAAACAGACCTTGCGATTCTCTGAGAGGAGGTAGGAGGCCTGAGCTCACCCAGGCCCCGCAAGTCCTGTGCAAACGCAGCTCAAGGACTCTCTGCAGCTGAAAAGCCTGTGCTCACATCTTTGAAGAATAAAGGATTATTATTAGATCTTTGCAAAATTTCTAACTTTGTAGTGTCTGGAGAAAGAAAATATAATCATTTAAACTTAAAAAAAAAATCCTCAAGGGCCAGAAAAACATGTTGTGGCCACTGATAGCAGCAGACGCTTATGTAAGAAGAAGGCAGCAGAGTCAATACAGGGCCATGCAGACTCTCATCCCATGTGTCTCTGGAGCGCCCCGCTCCGCTGCAGAACCATCAGCTAAAACACTGTCTCAGGCTGCTCAGAGACATGCTAGGGTTCACACCTTGCATCTGGGCAGGAGAACAATTCAACGGTCCAGGGACAAAGGCTTGTCCCTCCCTCCTGGAGCTGGAGGACCCCACACTTGGCTTCCTCCAGAGCTGGAAAGCTTTCAGGAGGAAAGTGGGTGCAGTTTTAGAGCAGGAGGAAGGTGGAGACACCTGCATGGATGGATGTGTTCAGAACATCTATTTAGTCAGAGTATTTAATGCTTAATTATGTCAACTTGATCTGCAAATCGCTTGCTTTGCCTGGACCCCTCATATCACAGAGGTGACATACACTAGATGAGAAAGAAACTCAACTCAGATGAAGGAAATAGACTTGTTAACAGAAAAGTGTGGGAAAGGTTTTCATTTTTAACTTACTATGAAGTTTCTGTGCTGATGCAGATGCAGCCCCTAGAGGCCACAGGTACCCAAAGCCCAACCCAGGGCTATGTAAGAGTCAGTGGTTCACCAAGTCCACAAAACATGGTCCACCCTCCCGGGTGCTTTGCTCATGAGTGAAGGTGTTTGCAAGTTCTCCTGCAGTTTCTCATTAGGAAAAGCTTCTTGTGTCCTTTTCTGTTTGCTTGCTTTTAGTGTTTATTTTAGCTCCCCCTTCCCCAGTCTACCCACATAGGGAAGGAAGAAACACCAAAGCTGTCCTTGCCCCCTCACAAAAATTTTGCCATGAAAAATGTTTCTATTTTTATACTACAAATATTTTCAAATTTTCTTTTCAAGGTTGTTTAGATAAAAGACAAAAGCCTTAATGCCTAAATGTACCTGTCAGCTCACAAACATGAGGGAAGGAGACAAATGTGAGATAATAAATGATCCAGTAATAAAGAAGCCCTAGACGCCTCAATGCAGAGGGACACTGTATCAGTGGTGGAGACAGGGGGAAACTGGGCAGGATGTTCCCCAAGCAAAGGAAGCAGCAGCACTCAATAGCGATCATTATCTTGATGTGATGGAGACCAGAGTGACCAGAGACAAGAAGTTTTCCAAGAACATCCAGAAATGCCGACTCTTTTATTGAAAAGTCCCCATTCTTAAAGGTGGTGGTAACTAATTTGGATTGCTTAAAATTGCAGGCCAAATAAAACGTGCCCACTACCTACCACGGTGCATTCCTTCAGGACACAGTCAGAGGATTTTTGTTGACCAATTTAGACCAGGCACTTTATTAGGTGAAGGAAAAAGACTATATCTCTAAGGGTTCCCTGGGCTCTAAATAAATGAATAAATAAATAAGGGCTGGGGATGTAGCTCAGTGCCATGGTCTTGTACTTATTAACAGTTATACACACACACACACACACACACACGTTACAAAAAACTCATATCCCATCATCCTCAGAGATATACATCACCTTCAGTGATTGGAGTTTTTTTAAATAATAATTCCACAAAAATCAGATTATACTCTGTGTTATATAAAATGGCACATTTATATTGTATATTATAATTAATAAATTTTAGTACACATTGTTATTTAGTTTCTTTAAGGAGAAATTAAAATCTGCTAGGTTTTATGTACATTTTAATTAAAAAAGAGATTAATAACTACTATCCCAATGTTAAGAAGAAAAGTGATGAAATGTACTGAAAATTAGGACTCAGTTTCTAAAACTTCATCTCTACTGTCACTTTTCTGCAGTTTGTACCAAATGAGAGTGGTACAATCATTCAATAAGGCAAACAATTAAACCAGCATGTGGCAATTTATTTCACAGGGATGATTTAGCCCCAGGACAACAATTTTGGGAACTGATTTCTCCTTGAATCATGTTCCCTTATTTAGCCTTCTCCAAACTACCTCCCCTAAGCAAGTGGGGGGAAAAAGATTTGATTTTCATCATTTCAGGTAACACTTCTGTCAAACGGATTGCCTCTCCCTAGTCTTGTCATTTAGCTTCCAAATTATGCCAAGATAAATGAGTGCAGCAACCTTTTGGCTGCTAGATAATTTTATCAGCCTCATTTACAGCTTTCTATAGATTGCATTAACTCCCATTTCTTGGGAGATAAAAGATAAAGTGTGCCTTATGCAAAATGTCCCACTGAACACTGTGAACCTCAGAAGCGATTAACAGCATTAGAAGGCCGAAGGGGAAAGGGAAGAGTACAGAATAATCCATCAGCAGCAGGGTTAATTTTGATCACTGTCATGGGCACCTCATGCCAGAAGCCTGTTGGGCAGGTGTATGCTAAGCTGTAGCTAAAATATGTGCTGGGAAAACTTCTAGGCAACTCTGAACAGAACTTGAGCCAGGGATTATTTACTCTTTAATTTTTTTGGAAAAAAGTAAATTCACCCAAGGAGAAAAAGTATTTCTCTGATGACATTTCAACTCGCTATCTTAAAAATAATAAAGGATATTAAAATGTGCTTACCTGAACTGTGGATACAAAAAAAAAAACACCTTCACGCTTAATAGGCTTAAAAACTTGATGATATACTTGGAGGAAATACGAGGGGAAAGGAGGGAAACTGTTTCAATAAGAAATATAAAATGGCAAGGAATAAATTCCAAAGAATGAGCTGCTACGGTAGTCACTGTCAGCAGGAGTGTGAGAAACCAGAGTTCCTTCCTGGTGCTGACAGTGTACTATCTTGGTGACAGACATTTCCTTTGGGTAAAGCTGGGTGTTAAGAATACAAAGACCCTTCATATTTCTTCAACTTCATGAGAGTCTATAATTATTTCCAAGTAAAAAGATAAACGATCATGGCTAAAATTTGGGAAGCTTTAATACCATCAACAAACATCTTGAGCATCTTATATTGTCAGCACATGAATCCAGGACAGTGAGCAAGACAGGTAATATTACTCCCTTCATGGAGCTCATCTTCTATGCAAGAAATCAGGTGGAAAAAAAAAATAAAAAGAAAAGCAAAGAAATGGAAATGAAATGTAAGTTTATTCAAGTAGGAATTGAGGGAGAAGCCACCAAGCTGAGATTCGGGGTAACTAGAGCAGAGTGGGAAGTATCAGGAACAGCTCTTTGCAGAGGTAACATTTCAGTGGATTCCTCGGAGATACCAAGGCCTGGCTTGGCAAAGAGCACGGGAGAAAGCATTCCAGGTAACAGGAACAGCACACAGAGTGTCCTGGCAGCAGGAAGGAGGTTGGCTTGCTTGGGGAACTGAAGGCAAGCCAGCAAAACTAAAGGGGGCCCAGGGGGAGCGGAGATTGATGTGATGAGATAGGTAAGAGGTTGCATCCTAAGTCAGGTTTGATCTGTGCCTTGGAAGATACAAACACCAATGTTTTCTCAATGTCTGAACACTGTCAAGACTCAGGTTAGGGTTCAACTTGAAGACAGTGGTAGCTGCCTATTCTTATGATCAATCACTTAGATGGCTGCACGTTATCATTTTGATCTGTGTGAAAGAAGTCTGTTATGCTCAGATGCATCCTTAGGCTAAGGAGCCAAATCATCTACTTATTCCACGTATGTTCCCACATTGTTAAAGAATAGTCTGAGTTCTCAGACTCTTCTCAAAGGGAAATGCAGGGTATTTGTCAAAATCCCTAACTCTCCTCTGAAACCAAAACAAGTAGACAGAAAAAAGCCTAGATATAGCATAACCAAAGCACACTCCTTTCCATTTTTAGTCAGAGATATACAAAAGGAGAAAGAGAGTGCCTATCAGCTGTGTGAGGTGTCAGGAGAAGCAATATGATTGAAATATTATGGAAACTCACAGCCTTTCCTGTCAATGCCAAATCAGTACTGTGTACCAAGGGTACCTGGTGCTATTTAATTCAGAAGAACCATAAATCCAGGGCCCGAAAAAACACCTGACAAGAGCTAAAGATGCTTTGTAAATGTGCATACATATTTATAAACATGGTAGCAGAATCATATGAACAGAATAAGTGCGCTTCTCCTAAAGTCATCTGAAAGTCAAAAAATGCCATTAATTACTTTGTCACGACAACCTTGTTCAATTTCATCTCAGGTGACTTATCAGCTTTGATACAGAACTGCAATTTTAATACCAAATTGGAACCAGCTACAGAGGCAGCACACCTTAAAACACAGAGCTTCCCTTTCTTCCAGGCAACATTAAGCTAATCTGCCCTGACAGAGGAGGACTCTTCGCAACTAGCTACCAAGTCTCCCAAATACGAAGCAGTAACCCAAATGTCAATTACTTTTTCAGGGGTAGACAAATTGCTAGCACACTAATGCAATTTAAGCCCAATAATTAGATAACAGGACTACAGAGAGGGCCTGGTGACAGAGCTTCTGAGATAATAGAATCTAGTGTCCTACTTCTTAAATATTAACATCATTCTGTCTCAGTCAATCGGTTTATGGTAATTTAAAAAAGGGCAAAGCAAATTCCTTTTATTGCTAATAATATTGTGCTACTGCAGAGTTAGCTTTGAAGGTTAACAATCTGTGGGGTCAAAACTTAATCATGTGTTATCGCGCATTTATGCATTTTTCTTTCATCTCTTTCTTTTGGAATGCCCTCTTTGTGGAAAGCTAAGGGTTTATGAGAACTGCACACAAATGCACCCACACATACACAATGCACTGACAATAGCAGCCATCACCAATGAGGCCGGCCAACTCAATTAACAGCATCACAGAGAAATCAACCCTCAATATTACATACATTCTATAATATCTCAACGTGATCACCTTTCTTCCACCACAAATGGCTCATTTTGAGAACATTGTACATATGCCTGCATATTAGTCCCAAATCTCAAATCTACTCCCTCTATCATGGTGATGCTCAGCCTTTTAGGCTTAGATTCAAATACTTCCACAGAATATTAGTTCCAATTTTAATGAAACTGATTTGGCTTGCTTTTTATTTTTTTTTTTAATTTTTGGTTTTTTAAGACAGGGTCTAGCTATGTAGTTCAGGCTGGCCTTGAGCTCACTATGTAGCCCAGGCTGGCCTCGAATTCATGGCAATCCTCCTGTCTCTGCTTTCTGAGTGCTGGGATTACAGGTGTGCGCCACCACATCCAGCTGGCTTGTTTTTGTTTGCTGAATGGATTTTGTTATGTTTATTTAATTTATATTTAAATTGGGTTCATGGGTTCAGAAGCCTCTAGAAAGTGCTTCATGGGTTCAGAAGCCTCTAGAAACTTCTAAAACAAACCAGTACAAACATGAATTCCCCAAAACACAGCTCCCTGATACAATCAGTAATGTATTTATTTGGGCGGATACATGTCACCATAGTGACTCACAAAATGAATTACTGGATCAGAAACTAAAGTTTTTTAAACTCTCCCTCTTAAGCATTTGGTAGAAAATATGGTAACTATGAGTGGTAGAGAGGAGGAGAGATCCCAGATCGGTTATCGACAACCCTGGAAGCACTGAGTTCTCTCCCCACCATAATCACTAAGATACGTGCAGACACTATAAGAAACCAACTCCTGAGAAAGAAATAAAGTCGTCCACGCCTGTTTGGAAGGTAGCTTGCCAGGAATTTACCACAACAAACAAATAAAAGCAAACGCACTTGCTCCCACATTGAGAGTTACTGGGAGTCTTCTGTGTTTGTGCACCATGGATCAGGCACGAGGAGACAGCTTCGTCTGGAGTGAACACAACAGAGAAAAGACACTGACCCAGATGTGGACTTGCTGGAGCAAATGGTAACCTACATTTAAGTTTTTGAGGTATTTCTAAACTGCTTTCCACAGTGGCTCCATCAATTTACATTCCCACCAACAGTGCATGACAGTTCCCTTTTATTCACTTCTTCATCACCAGCTATATTTTTTTCATTTATTTGTTTGTTTATAAAAGGGATCCCACCATGTGTGAGGTGACAATTCATGGTGGTTTGGCTTTGCATTTCCTCGATAGTCAAAATCTCAACAAGATATCAGCCCTCACTATTCATGGCAGCATCAATAACAAGAGCCAAGATCTGGAAACAACCAAAATGTCCATCAATGGATGAATGGATTTTAAAAATGATATAAAATACAGTGGAATATTATTCACCCTTTAAAAATATGGAAATCATGCCATTTGCAATGATATGGATAGGCCTGCAGGATATTATGCTAAGCAAAATAAGCCAGATACAGAAAGACAAATGCTATGCAATCCCACCTACATGAGCTCTTACACTGAGTGGCTGTATTACAGAGGAAAAAAATCAATATAAAAACACCGTTTGGAGATTTAGCTCAGTGATTAGAATGCTCGCAAGCCTTGCAAGCACAAGGCCCTGAGTTCGATCTCCAGCACCGAAAAAAAAAAAAAAAAGATATTAGAGTGCTTGCCTAGCAAGCACAAGGCCCCAAGTTTGATCCCCGGCACCAAAATAAATGAATAAATAAAAATAAAAATAAAGCAAGGCATGGTGGTACACAGTTGTCATCTTAGCACTCTGGGAGGCCGAGGCAGGAGGATCACAATTGTTTAAACCCAGCCTGTCTCAAAATAAATAAATAAAAAGAGCTGAGGATGTAGCTCAGTGTGAAACCTCAAGGTTCTTTCCTATTGCATATATATATATGCAATATATATGCAAATATATATGTAATATATACATGCAATATATATGCAATATATATATGATCTGGAAAAACTATTGGAAGTTATGAATATATGTAAATATATGGTATTGTAAGTATATATGCAAGTGTATGGTATTGTAAAAGCAGTGGTGCCTTTACAAGTGTATACTTGTCACCAAGCTGTGTACATTAAATTTCTAAAGCTTTTTTCATGTCAATTATAAGTCACAAAGTGATTTTTTAAGTATAAACAGGGACAATAGAAGAGACTGGTACACAGGAATACTCATAAGTATGTCTGTAAGAAAGCTTTGTACTAATATTTCAGCGTATTTGTAAAGTTGCCTTTGTCTTAAATTCTTGGCCAAATTCTTCCCTCTCCAAGGCTTGTCTCCTTCCTAAAACAAGGAGGATGAGTTGAATAACATCAAAACTTCTACAAGGCTTATACAAAGACCACCAGTCAACAAGGACAAAAATGAATGACTGAACCACAAGTCAAATCTCAGGATGATTAAATATTCCTGAACAGTGATTTGATTGTTAGAATCAATCATCTTAGGATATAACATAAGAGATTAACATGAAACAGTTACATAGAAGTTAGGTTCTAAGTGAATGGATAAAGCAAAAATATCCAATGGGATTCAACTTAACCTTTGCTAGATAGGTGCCATATTGGAATATCTCTCTCTCTCTCTGTCTCTCTCTGTCTCATTTTGTAGTGCTCTGGATGAAACCCAGGGCCTCTCTCTCTCATGCTTTGAGTAATCACCAGCCCATAAATTCTTTAAGAATCCAACACAATTATGTTTTTCTCCCAAACCAAAACACATCATCATTTTTTGTTGTTGTTGTTTTAATCCAGTTGAGCACAAGATGAAAGAACTTGCTGGCACTAATGCTTGAAGAACCTTAGTCATGGACATTAATTACGCTGAGATGTCTTCAGTGAAGAAGGGGATTAACTGAAAAGGCCTTCCATATCTATCTCCCATCTCGGGATCATTCTGAGGTGTAGTCAGTCCTAACATACTTGTTTTGAAAAGCCAAATGCAGCTCCATGAACTAATGATCTCAGAGGGAACAACCTGAGCATAACATGGATTTCACATTTCTTCATGCTAGATTTTATCTGCAAAAAACCATTAGGTTAAGGCGAAAACTCCACGCAACCAAAGCGAGCATCACAAGAATATGCAAACACCCAGAGAGAAACACACAGCTCATGACTCGCTGGCTCCCTCAGTTCACAGCCAGTGTTCCAAGGCGCACCTGTCCACATCTTGTCTTACAACCTCCCTCTGACCCACCAGACCCCCTTCCTCATCACTGTCCAAGAACTGTCATGTCACCACAATTTGGCTATCCACCTCCTCAAGCGAACTTCTGGTCTTCTTCAAGTTGAAGTACTATTGTTACTGCAGTACCTATGTATTACTTAACCACTTAACATATGTAATACTGTGCTACCATTTTTATAAAAGTCCTCTTTTTAAATGTGGCACTGAAAAAGTTTCTGAGCATAGTGCCTCTGATCCTATCTTCCCCACAAGCCTAAGGTTTTCATGTGATTTTTACAGAGGGTGGTGATCTTTAGGAACCTGTACATCTTGTTACAGCAAAGGTGAGAGTAAACATTTACTCAAGGGGAAAGTTAGGCAGAATTACCCACATTGTTTGATTTGTATTTCTCTCTCTCTCTCTTTTTTTTTTTTTTTGCAGGGGATCGAACTCAGGGCCTTGCTCGAATTCAGGGCCTTGCGTTTGCAAGGCAAGCACTCTAACCACTGAACTAAATCCCCAGTTGATTTGCATTTCTTTTTCTCTCTCATATCAGGAGACTCTACTGTATCTCGGATTCTTAACATTGCCCTTTGGGGGCATACAATGAAGTGAGTAAGCAAGGGCTTGAGCTAAAGGATTCAGACTCTCCACCACTTATCATTAATAAGTATGTATTCTCGCTTTTCTTGGGGCATCAGCTCAGGTTGTCTTCATATGTTGTCTTCATCTTTTCAGACACATCAGGTGATCTCATGCTCTCTCAGTTTTTCAGCATCAAGGTGTTCCTTGAGATAACAGAAACAATTTGGCTACCTTTCCACAGGTGTCCTCATGATGTTTTGTCACCAAGGTGCTCCAGACATCTTCATTTGCATCTTAGGATCGGAGCCACCACTGGTCTGGCCTGGGTGTTTCCACTGACCTGTGCTGCTCCAGTAAGGTGAAAAGCCCTGGGTGGTTGGCTGTCGGTGAACATTCCAGCTATAGTTTATAGCTGTGCTCAAGAGTCTTTGCAGAGGCCAGGACATAACTCATGTGTTTTCTTTCTAGCGCTGATAACTTTCTGATAGGTAGCTGTGGCTGGGAGTGTTGGCAGAGTGGTGTATAAATTTTTTGTGCTAGTAAGCATCTCACGTGTGGAAAATATATACATATATATATATATTCCCAAAAAGTATCTGTCAACATATTGTTTGACGTCTTTGCTGATTTTAACAAGTTAAACTCATCCTCCATCTCTCCCCACAAAAAGTTTGAAATCTGCCGTGCCAGGTGACCATGTAGACAACTTAAATGATCTACATCAGGTGAGTATTATTTAGTTAATTCAAATCCATTATTTTATTACAGAGATTAAAGACCTTTTGGTCCAATGTGCTAGAAAAGCAATAAATCTGAATTAGATCTACCATTTTAGTCACTCAGGATTAGACCTTTTGGTGATGTGATCCATTAATGTTCTTTAAATCTATTGATTCATCCTAGAAAGACACAATTTAAACTCAAAAGTCACAGAATGAACTTTCCATTAAGTTTGGGAGACTATGGTCACAGCTCATTTGACTTTTATGAACTAGAAAATGTGATGTAGACCACAATGGCATTCTATTAGGGGAAATCATGCATTTAACCATGTAGCAAAATACTGTAGTCAATTATGTGAACATACACCTATTTTACACATGGCTGCTTCCCTGACTTTAAATTATTAAGGATGTGCATTTAGCTTGTTTTAAGGAGTATTTACTCCCAAGTAAGAGATCCATGATAAAACTTTGTTCAGAAACTAAATGAATATTTTTCATTTATATTAAATATTTTTCAATAAGAAACTGGAATTGAGCATAGAAACTTTTGCTGTATTTATTTCTTTGCCACAGAAGGGGAAAACACGTGATCTATTTGCTTTTTGTAAATGCAAAAGTATACACTCTACCGGGGAGAAAAAATTTAAAAACCTCAATCAGAAGCAGATTTTGAGATTCATCTGCTAGGCTGGAAAACATAATGATAATGTAAAATGAAGGTGACAATAGAGAGGAAAAAAACTGTTTAGATAAGGTTTAGTTTCCCTTTTCTAGAGATCATCTTGATGGTGTACTCTATAAACATCATTTTCTCTCAATATAATTTTGTTTATATTAGTATTATACTTAAGCCAGACTATATTAATACTCAACTCATTATTATTCTATATTTCAGCAAGAGTACACTGCAGTTCCAGATGTAATTCAACCCAGTTCCAACTTGACTTGATCACCAACTTTTAACTGCTACACTTTTCCCCCAAGCTACTCATCATAAAACTCTGACTGTTTAAAAGCACAGAATTTTAGAGAGGATATGATCCAAATCTCTCATTTTCAGATGATGAATTAAGTCCCATGGTGGCTACTGACATGCTCAAGGTCAGACAGTTAAGTGAGATGCCCAAGGTCACACAGTTTCAAAAGGACAACCCATCACAAATGCATTCATTGTCTTCTATTTTTGTCTCTTGAAAAGAGTCTTCCTTTTTTTTTTTTAAGTGAGGTTTCCCTTGGGCTTCAATCATAAAGGTAGAGACAAAATATGTAATATCCTAAAATGTTCAGAGATCATTTGTACCTACTACACCTCCTTTCCTTGAATCTATTTTGTAATCAAGTCTTTCTGATTCCATCTACCCAAATTAATTTGTGATCACCCCCCCTCCTTCTACAAATATAATTCCCTTGTTTGGCTTCAACCCTTGAATGTCTGTCTGAAGCACAGGAAAAATCAGTTCCACAAATCACCCTATACCAAAATAGGATGATCTTTATCCTCCATTGCTACTATTATCTGATTTTATCTTTGCAGTAAAGAGAGAGACAAGATGGAGCTCAAGAAATATTAGAAAAGTTAGTGGATATGAACTGATCAGTAATTGCATACAACTAGGGCAGGGATGACTGAGTAATCCATGTTCTGTCTGATTCCCACATTCATAGGCATATGTGATTCACAAATGGAGGAAAAAATGCAGGGGACAGGGATGTGAACTTTGGCTCCAGACACAATGACTGAAAGATGTCCATGGGATATTCGTGTCCAGGGGCAAATGGAAACACATATGAAGAAATCTGAGTCTCAAGTTCAGAAGAAACAGTAGGGCTAGAAATAATAATTTCAGGAGCCATCAAGAGCAGCTTCGGGGTGAAAACTATCCATGCAGGCCACCCAGAGAGAGCATGGAATAAGCAGAAATAAGACCATGCACAGACCCCACATGCTAGATGTGGCCATTTCATGTATTCAGGAGCTCTATTTTTGTCCATAAATCACAAAGTAGGTGCATAGTTTTGACTAATGAATTTAAGATATATCCAGGGAGAGTGAATATATTGTTTTCTTCTATTTTACTCCACTCTAATGTACAGAGTGTCAAAGAAAGCACATGTTAGATTCATTAAAAATGTTTTTGGATGGTGTTAAATACCAGTTCAGCTTTGGGGAGCCAGTACAGGCAGTGAACAGAAATGACCTCGATGCAGAAAATGTAATAAAAGACAGGATCGAGTAGGAAATCAATGTCTCCATTTGTAAAGAGGAAGGAAAAAAAAAAGGATGAATCAGACATTATTAGCATGATATATAAGCACTGCATAGCCCAATTTATATCACTTGTATTAAGGATAAATTGCCTGAATAAATTCTATTATTCTAAGAAATAGCACAAATAACAAGATGACAGCATCAGAAAAAAAATGAAAATAATAATGTTGATATTGCTAGAATTGTGTACTATTTCTCTCTTTCAAGTTTCATGGATCTAGTGAGACAATAACTCAAATTCGGGGGTTGGTTTGGCTTTTAAAGTTGAATATGCAACTTGAAATTCAAATTGAAATCTTCCAGGGTAGGAAGCTCATTATTTATTATTAGTAGCAGTCCCTAGATTTATTTTCTACTGTGTTCCACGCAACGTCTTAAATTCCTCACACGAGTTAAGTTAAATCACACACAAAGAATTTGAAAGATAAGAGTTATCTTGCTAATTTTACATACGATGAAACCAAGACCCTATTAGGTCACTTGCTCAAAACGGCATAGCTCCAAACTTGGCAGACGCAGAAATCTAACACAGAGTTTGTCTGCAGTGTGGTGGAAATGAAGTATGAGCTTTGGAATCCTGGGTTCAAATCCCTTATCACTTTGCTAACTTGAATGGCCAGGTTAAACTCTTTTCATCCTCAGTTTTCTCATCTGAAAAAGGGAGACAATGATGCCTACATCACAGACCTGTCTGATGCATTAATGTATGCAAAGCACACAGCACAGGGTCAGTCCCCTAGTCACCACACAACAAAAGCCCATCCTTTTGGGCTATAAGGACACCAGAACTGTGATTCCGACATCACATGATTCCCTCTGGCCCTCTGAAGGCTCTTCACTGGGCTGCTGGGTTGTGACTCAACTAACAAGCACACTCACTTCCCTGCCCACTGCCTGACCCCAAAGAGACCAGAATCTGTTCTACAATTTCATGAGCGTCTACTAAGGGCCTGAAATTGTTCTAATCCACAAGATAGCTCTATTTTGACTTCTAAGGAATTGGTGGTGGAAGCAACAGAAGTCAAGAATTAAAATCCAAAATGAGACAGAATCTATAGTCCACTGGTCCACAGTGTGAGAAGATCGACTCTGAGCACTTCCTGGTGAAACAAAAGCCATCACAAAAATGAAGAGGGGCTGTGTACAGAGGTGTTTCTTAAAAGAAAGTCTGCTAGAGGATTAACACCTTTCTCAAGCAATCTGTGCAGTCTGAGTGTCCTACTTTAGTGTATTTTAAAACTGTGCTGCCCAACATCTTATTTTTCTCTGAGTCCATAAATGAAAGATTAAGGGGCGAAAGGAAACTGGCTGGGGCTAATAGGGACTTTATAAAATTTTCAAAAAATACTGACTCTTCAGAGAATCAGTTAAATCTGACAAAGAGTAGGTATAGTGACCTCATTTATTTATTCAGTGAAGTAGTCCTTAAGATATTAAATATCTATTGCATATTATACACTTGGCTAAACATTGATAATACAAGGAAGAATAAATGGAACTTTCAGTCTCAAGGTAAGAATATGAGGAATGCATAATCTAAAGTTGGAAATGGATAAACAGTTACTGTAATTATGCACCAAATTGGATATGCAGAAAATAGAGCTATATAGAGAGTATTATGGGCATCCATGGAAGGGACCCTAACCCAAAAAATGAGATACAGAGCCAGTCATATCCAGGGAAAGAAGGCCTGGAAAAACGCTGCATCCAGGCTGAGGATTAAAAGATAAATAGGAGGAATAGCTGGCAAAAATTTTTTCCCACTCTGTGGGTTGTCTCTTCACTTTGTTGGTAGTTTCTTTTGCTGTGCAAAAGCTTTTTAACAAGATCAGGTCCCAGTTGTTGATTTTTTGTGATATTTCCTGGGCAATTGGGGATTTGTTCATAAAGTCTTTGCCTACACCTATGTCTTCAAGAGTTCGACCTATTCTATCTCCCAATAGATTTAGTATTTCTGTTTTAATATTTAGATCTTTGATGCCCTTTGATTTTACCTTAGTGCACAGTTTGTAATAGCTAAATCGTGGAAGCAGCCCAAATGCCCATCAACAGCAGAATGGATTAAGAAAATGTGGTATTTTTATACAATGGAGTACTACTCTGCCATAAAGAATGATAAGCTCGAGATATTCCTAGGTAAATGGATGCATCTTGAGACCATACTCCTAAGTTAAATAAATTGGACACACATGTTTAAATACTGCATAGTTTCTCTGGTGTGAGAAACTGAAGTGTAAATAAAGACTAAAATGTATTATATTGGGAAAGGGAAGAAAATGTACAAATGGGAAAGGGAACAAGGGAGGGGGAAAGGAACAGAGGGACAAGAGAAATAAGAAATGGAAGGAAAAAATGGAAACAAAGCTTT
Organism: Hystrix cristata; assembly: GCA_004026905.1. Classification (NCBI taxonomy): domain Eukaryota; kingdom Metazoa; phylum Chordata; class Mammalia; order Rodentia; family Hystricidae; genus Hystrix; species Hystrix cristata. The sequence continues at coordinate 165,429 of PVJO010000183.1, forward strand.
TGTAAATAGGGAGGGAGGAGGAGGTGAGGGGAAGGGAATGGGAAAAAAAGAAGCGACAAGGTATATCATGTACAGGTACAAATCCCCAATGATGAATGTTATCAATATGTACATCGAAAATGTACCATTAAAATAAAATTTAAAAAAAAATAAATAAGATTCCCAGGCAAAAATGGTAGAAGGAAAAGGGGTGTGTGATAGCCACAGAATACCATACATGAAGACAGAGAAGTGAGTGGCAACTTAGTATACACAATGAAGTCTAGATACTTGATATTGCAAACAGGAGGCAAGAAATATTCAGAGAAGCAAAGGGGAAAAATCATGGTACCAGGCTCAATCACAATCCTAAAGACATTTAAATAGGGTTAGGACATGACCTCTTGTTTATTTTCACGGAAAATGGGCATGGGGGAAAGAAAGACAGGAGAGATTAATCAGGGGCTGCTGCACAGCCTGGACACAAGATGACCTGGTCACAAAGAGCAGTGTGAAGAGCACCATGTGAGCTTCTGGGGCTACTGAGCAAGCCATGCAGGCTGTGGACAGGGTGTCTGACTAGCAGCCTGCTATGATGGGTACCTGAGGGCCATTGCCTGGGAGACAGTGAGGGAAAGAATGGCTTTAAACAATGAGCAGAGTTAGAATTTCAATTACAGCAGGTCAAATTCAAGGTGGAGATATCCACTGGCCAGCTGGACTATAAAAATAAGACTTTCGGCTTCATCAGTTTAGCAGTGAGACAGATGAAATAGATGGCCCGTGAGAAAATGGGTAAAACATGAGCCATAGGTCAGAACCTTGGAAAGCAACCTAATTCACCTGTGCCACAGGCAGATAGGGAAGTGGAAAAGGCCAAGAAATAACTAGGGAAAGAAGGGTGAAGTGAAGTCTACCGGGGAAACAAGGGAAGACAGAGCTTTGGGAAGGAAGGAGGGATCTGTAATGTCAAATCTAGTGGGACAGTAAAACGTAAAAGACTTGAAATACTCAAAGGAATGGACAGCTCCAAAGTAAAAGTCGAGGTAAAAGTTAGATGATAAGCAGTAGAGGGCTAAATACGATGTACAATGTTTAACTGTGTATCTTGGTCGCCGCCCCGCCACTGCCACCCTTCCCCATCCCTCCTTTCTGTTGGGGGAACCAAGATACATCATGTACAGGTACAAAATAACCATGATAAATGTGATCATTACATATACAATGTACCAATACATGTTCTTGGTAAAAAAGAAAAACAAAAAAAAAGAAGAAGAAGAAAAAAAAAGTTTAACTGTGAACACTCACTGTGTGCCCCAAACTTGTTAAAGCCTTCATGTGCCTTAATGTGGTTTTTTTAAGGTACATCCCCCTATTACATTACTTGCTTTGTAAATGGTGACATCAAGGTCGTCAGGATGAAGTGACTTTCTCTGGGCCCTTCAGCCAGTAAATGGGCATGTCTATCTAGCTTCCTGAACTAAACACAGCCCCTCTTCCTAGAATCTGCTTCCTTCTACCATTCCCACTGAAACTTTAAACAGTATGAACACTGGGCTGTGTCAAATTTCCTAATTCCCAAGAGGGGAACATGGGTTTGGCCCGCACCATGCATGTATCTCCTCAGGCTATTCATCTGTCACCAGTAAGGGGATGTGTGAGTCAGCTTTCCAGGACAGTGGCAAAACACCTGAGAAAGACAACTCCAAGCAGGAAAGGTGACTTAAAGGAGGTTTCAAATCATGACTGTTTGGCTTTCTTGTTCCTGGACCTGTGGTAAGGCAGAAATCCTTAAGGTAATGGGGTGGTGTGGAAGAGCAACCTTGCTCACCTCATGGCAGCCTGCAGGGAGTGGTGAAGGGATGGTGACAATATATACATGTCAAAGGCATGTCCCCAGTGACCCACTTCCTCCATTTGGGCCCTACCTCTCATAGGCCATTCAACTGTGAACCTCTTAACGGGTTATTCCATAGCTGAGGTCAGTTCCCTCATGATCCAGTTGCCCGTCTAAGACCCAGCTCTGAACATTGCTGCACTGGGAATCAGTCAACCCCTCTCTCTCTCTCTCTCTCTCTCTCTCTCTCTATATATATATATATATATATGTGTGTGTGTGTGTGTGTGTGTGTGTGTGTGTGTGTGTGTGTGTGTGTGTCTTTGGGGACTGCTTCATATTTAAACCATAATAGGAGATCTTCAACCTACTGGGAGGAGATCTTCAACCTATTAAGAGATGCACCAAAGCCCTCAGTGAAGTTTTCCAAACTTGGATGAGTAGGTGGGATAGACACAGTGCTTTACCAATAGGATTTATTAGCCCAGAAATTATTAAATCAATTAGGGAGACGAATCTTAAAGAGGTACATCATGAATTGTTTTCATTATACATTTCTTCATGGACCAAAGGCAAATATTCCAAGTATTTCACAGCCATGAGATGAATGGACATTTTCTTGGCTACCAGTTCCAAGTCACTGAAGTAAAACTTTTAATTGGACTTTGGAAAAATCATCATTTAAAAATTGGTTGTCTGTTACGAACTATTAGTCATAGTCCTGCATCTTTTAAAGAAAGAGCCCTAGGAAGATGTTTTTATTACTAAAAATAGACACTGTTCATTGAAAAAGCCTTTCATAGGACAAAACCTGTGTTAAGTATTTCATATGTATAATTTCATTTAATCATCCCAACAACCTCACGAGGTAAGTATTATTATCATTCCTGATTAAAGATGAACAAACAGACACAGAAAATGTAGAACAAATGCCAAGTTACCTACTTACTATTTGGTAGAGTCAAAATACAAACTTGGGTTTTCATCATCATGCCTCTTTGATTTGGGTACTAGATAGTTTCTACTATTACGAGAAGATGTTTCGTGACAGTTCACATTTAAAATACCAGTTCACGGACAGGTTCTACTGCGTGTGAGCATGCATGTGTGCATGAAAGACAAAGGGTGAAAGAGAGGGAAGAAGTGACACAGGATGGGAGGAAAAGAAGAATTAAGTGGAGGGAGGGACTGAAATAAAGACAAGAAAGAGAAAAAAACTAGAAGAATGGCATTACTCATCTTATCATTTGTTTCTCTGGAAGATAAAATGCCAGCCCTTCTCCACCCACTCATTAGTCAGCTACCAATACCAATTTGATGTGACATGGCTAAAGCACAACCACCCCACAGCTAATAGGGTAGAATGTCCTCCCAACACCAAAGGACAGATCCTCAGCAGTGTTGTGGGAAAATCTCATGGTTAAATACAACTGACACCCTCCAAACTAAATTTCAATGGAAGAAAAGAACATAGGGAATTAATCAAGATTGATAACAGCAAAGAGAGCAAGAGAGGAAGCAGGAGGCAGATTTAGCCAGTGCTGAATTCCTGAGCACTGAAAAATATGCACAGAAGTGAAAGAAATGTTACAATCCCCTGACCTCCTTTCCCAAAGCACTGGATATACTTCCCAGCCATTTTTCTCAAGAAAATTTACAGAATTCCAAGTCTGAGACTAACTCTTTGGTGCTATGTCAGCTTACAAACGGCATAATTTCAAAAGATGATTCTTTCCTCTCTAGATCATAAGATTAGAAGGTCTAGTGGAAAATCTCAAAATCCAGAGTCATGACACCTGCCTTCCAGGTAAATCTCTGTCATGAATTACAAGTGTTATTAAATCGGGAGAGCTCGCTGGTGTGAATTTCCAGCTTGTTAAATAAATCAAAACATTTTAATACTTCTGCATCAACATAGAAGGCATCAGAAATTGCACTTTCAAAAATGCAAAATATTATAGATGATCCTTGTTCTCTTACCAGCATTTCTAGCAACTGTACATTTTTCTGCACAATGTCAACTTTTTTCATATCCAATAAAGTATGCATTAAGTGGTATTCTCAGAACTTTGCAACACAAAGTGGGACACAGTGAACATCATCTGCCATGATAAGCATCACTTCCCGGCACACAGTGCCATGTGCCACCCCTCATTCTCCAGTGACTCAAAGTCAAAATCTGGCCTCATTTGCCAGTGAAAGTAAATGTCATCCCTCCCCCTCTTCTGGCAATAATTTTTACCACAGGAGAAAACTAGAAACTGTAGGTTATCATAACTGAACTGCAGGCCCCACGGGGATGGGAGGACAACATTAAGAGCCAATCGATGGAATATTTGCAGGAAAAGTTCCACTTAAAGATGCTGCCCAACCTGCTCACCAGCTCACCAATGGAGGTGACTCCAGTTTAACTAGTGCTCTCATCAGATGTGAAAATACAGACACATTATTCAATCTAACCAAGCTGTCTGTTTAGAAGATATTTCAGGACTGATTAATGACAGCGAGCAAAGAGGAACCACACAGACCTTGGCTGTCAAGGTCAAATGCACAAGCAGCCAGAGCCGGCAGAGCCTGGGAGGATGCCCGCTCTGGATTTAGCCTGCCGGCCTTGCATCTTGGCTGCATCCACCGGTGTGTTGTCATTCACTCTCACGTCTAGTCACACCACACACAAGATGGAGAGGCATATGGTGGCTTTCTCCCGACTCGGTGTAAATGTGGGCTCTAATTTAAGCTTTAAACCTTTTGGGATCCTTTGCCAGCAAGATAAAATATATAAGCTATGATATTCTGAGCACCATATTTTGCTGCAATATGCCTTGAGGCACGTGGTTCAATAATTTTGAAGGTGGGGCCAACATCAACTAAGTCAAGCCTCATCTCCAAGAGGGGAAAGCAGTAGGTGTGTGCCTCTCAAAAGCAAAATACTAGGTAAAGAGTAATTACGGTGCCATGCACCATTAATCAAGGGCTGCAGTGTTACAGGCACAGTGTTGACAGCTTTAAGTGGATTTTTCTCATCTCAACTTTGTAGCAACTCTCTGGAGTAGGTCCTTTTACTTACCTCATTTTCTGAAAGTTGCCAAAGTTTAGTAAATTAAGTAATTTGCTTCAGGTCACCCTGTCTGTTGCACGAAGCCAAAATTTGAGCACAAGTGATAGAACTCCAGAGCCTACACACCAAGCACCACATGCTGCTACACAGTGAAAAGCAACAATAGGATATCTACCGTGTAGTCTAGTAGGACTCCTTAGTGCTGGCTTGGACAAATCAGCCTACAACTCAAGGTTACCGAATAAGACACTCAAATGACTGCCCTCTATCCACTCATTTTTTCAAACATATATTGAACATATACAGGACTTGATGCATAGAAATATGCACTGAGTATTCACAACAGTACATTTCAATTCTGAGGTATAAAGATAAAAAAGGAAATCCATGCTTTAGACTTCTTATTATAACTTTTCTATATTTTTGGCAGATTAATAAAAGTACACACACACATACAAGTACAGATATCAATGCAGAGAAAAATTGTATCTTTCATTTCATAAGGGAAAAGGTACAGTGTATCCACTGTTCAGAATATATGAACTCTAGGAAGGAGATTTCCCCACCCATACAAGGAAAGGCGCAGTCCTGAGGAACAAGGCTCTGAATCACACAACAATAATCTTTCCCCTGTAGCTCCTTCTATTGCTATTGCCCCCAATCACTGGAGCAGGTAGGACAGTCATTTCCCTGGGTGAAGCGTGGTCCCAAACCTGGACAATCTCCCCAGCCTTCAGCAAGAATGACAAGTGCAGGCAGATTAATGATGCTGTAGTTTTGGATGTAGGAAGGCCAGAGAGCCACCATGTCACTCTGCTTACTTGGAGACTTGTTCTTCTCTCTGTCTCTCTTGCTCTCATTTGCTCTCTCTCTCTCTCTCTCTGACCTTGATTTCCCTTTTGATTGTCAGGAAAATGTACACTATTTGGAAAAACACAAACTATGTGTGAATCATGCTAAATGTACTTTTCTTTGAGGGCTGCTCAAAAATAAATAAATGATGGAAACAAAGACCATGTGCACTGATTCAGGATAAGGTAAAGATTCTTGTAAGTGTAGAATTTGGATACAGGCATCCTCAGATGCCCAAAGAAGGCGATGATTAAACTCCTACATGCCTAAACTCCACCATATACTTGCACCCCATAACAGTGTGACCTCGAAGGTAGTGGGCTGAGAATATGCATTTTATTTTATTTTATTTTATTTTGTTTTATTTTATTTTTGTGTGCTGGGGATCAAACTCAGAGACTTGCACTTGCTAGACAAGTGCTCTGAGAATATGCATTTTAGCACTGCAAAATGTGATGGACTTTTACCTGAAAAAGTGTACATAAATGGCTAAGAGATGCTCAACACCCTTCTGAGAAGGCTAACTTGCAATTCCTCAGAGCAACCACATGGTTATCTATAACTGCTGCAGCAGCCAATTCTGCACTATGGACTGAGACATTTATTCTGAGTTGGCAAAAGTGGGCACTTGTGAACCAGTGTACCAGGGACTTCTCAATGCACTCTGGGACAGAGGGGCCGACACTCCCCCTGGAGAGCCCTGTTTCAGTCCCTTTCATAACAAAGTGCAATCACCTGTGCCCTCAGCTTCATCCCAAATGCTGGTTATATTTGTTTTTATAACATTTCCTATGGAAGTATTCAGTATAATACCCATCTGACAGCTGCCGGTAAACAAAACAATTGCATGACAACAGATGGAAAATGGGGCCATTCTGCGGTTTAGGATGTCACAGGCAGTTTTCAGAGGTCATCTAAAACCACACAGACCACAGGAGACTCTTAGCATCTGTGCCAAGGGCCATAGTGCATTAGATAAATAAACATGTTCAAGTTTTGTAGAATTGAATACTTTCACTTTGCATTGAGCTTGGGGTCTCCTTTGCCTCACCAAATTTCCTCTTAACCTCTCTTATTACTTTTAAAAATCATTTTTTTTCTTTTAAAAATCTACTTGCATTTTTAACCCAATAATACTTTTGGAGTATACTGGGGATGGAACTCAGGGTCTCGTGCTTGCTAGGCAAGTGCTCTACCACTGAGCTAAATCCCCAACCCCTCCAATAATATTTTTGGCAATAGAAATTTTATGTACTTGGCTAAAAATGAACTATATGAGCCTTAATTCTCAGCATCAGGAAAGTTTGCCACATTCTGATTTGCATTTAAAGAGAAGGACGATGCAGGTGCCCATAATACTTTTTCAATTTTATATGCTGTGTTCTCATTACTTTCAAGATTTCTTCATTCAGTTTTATAGTTTTTAATTTAATTCTTGAAGTTGATAGCATTCTGGTAGCCAGGAAATAAGGAGTTAGCAGAAAATATAAGGAGGAACAATATATATTGATCTTATTTTGTTTTCCTCACAGCTCAAGGTTTCTGGGATCATATGCCTTTTTGCTTTGCCTGAGAGAGACAATAACATCAGGGAAGGAATTGCCAGCTAGGTTTATAAAGACTGTATTTTGTGTTTAGCCATCCCTTTTTTGCTAAAACAAAATCAATAACAGCAGATAAATTTCTTCTCAAACCTTTAATTGTTTCTTGGTCTTTTGGAGGAAAAACTTTTTTGAATCATAGTAGAAAATCAGAAAAACCAAGGAAAGCTTGAAAAATAAATCACAGTCTGCTTCCTTGAGATCACCACTAGTTAACGTTTTGGGGGACATACACACACATACACACACACATTAAAAATTTCTTATGGCAAAATGAGTCTAGTTCTGATTAAACACACACACAAGAACATACACACACACACACATACACACACACTCGCACATGGAAAACCATTAACAGAGGCAACATATAGGAAGCACATGATTCATGCAGGAGCTGGAGCTTCTTTCTTGTGGAGGCTGAGCACTTGCTAACCCACCTCTGCTCACCCTCTCCTCATTCTGACTCCCTGTCCAAGCACTCACCAAGCAAGGCACAGTATCTTTCACTTCCTAAATATTGACTAAACCCACCTTTTCCCTCTGTTTCTTCTGGCACCATATCCAGAGTTCTAGCCTGGATTCATATGAGATGCTCACAGATGTCCTTGATTTCAGTTTTGTCCCTTCCAAATTGCTTTACAGCAGGATCATCTATAATACCCATGAGATCAAGCTACCCCTTTGTTACAGCCACCCTTCAAGTTCCCACCATTGAAAATCTCCACGTTGAAAATGCTAGGCAGTGTGATGGTTGCCTTCCACCCACTCCCTGACCCTGTTCTTCTCCACACTGGGCCTTTCTCCTCTTTATTCGCAAGGTCACAGCTGAGGCATTGTGAATGCCATCACCTTGCCCTAGAACATCATCCCTCTTTTCTTTCTTATCTCATTGCCTAAACCAACTCACATCTCTACTGAAACAACTACCTTCATCCCAAGACACCTCCTCAGGAATGCAGGTGCTGTCTGTGACCTCCTACAGGCAGGTAGCCCTGGCATCCTGCATTTCTCTTATTAAAGCATCAAAGCTCCGTATGATGGGGCAACACATGATGATCATTTTCTAATTTTGAGCCAATCAAAAATGTGTCTCTGTACTGTATCAGGGCCTTGACCCATCCTTCGCAATCCACAATAACTGGTGCTCAAATTCCCATTTCCAAAGTGCGAAACCTGCACAGCTCAACTGTACACACAAATATACCTATATAAATAGATTAATGGAGTATCCAAAACACCCAGTCACTTGGCAGGATTTCAAACTATGACCATATGAGAGTGAAGACTAGATTTCCCCAACTCAGGCCCTTTGCACATTCTCTCAACCCCACACGTACTAGGTGTTCTGCTGTGGCAGACCCTGAGCACATGAAAGACTGATACCTTCTTCCATCTCCCCCTTACACCCTATTAGCATCAAGGATTCCATAGGCACTGTTCTTGTCCTGGGAGCCAGGTTGGTATCACCCCAGATACGTGAGATGGCACCCTCCATCCTATTTCCTAGCCCCAATCCTCCCTCAATCCATTTACATACAGCCAACAGCAAGGGCCACACACATCCTAAGTCTCCACAGCTCTGCCTGCCACATGAAGCTAGAGGCAACCTGCTACTCTGTTCTTGACCCTCGCGATCTTCCTGCCACCCTGTTCTCAGAGTAGCATCCTGTAGTGTCCTCTTCACTACATACCTTCACATACTTTTACAGACAACATCTTTGTTCCTGAAACCCAGGACTCTGCATGGGACACTCCCCAAGTGCAGACTTCTCCATTTGTCTTTTTTGGTTCATATCCTTTCTTTCTTCCCTTGTGGATAAAAACTACCCCCTAGCACCACATGCTACCCCAGAGCCATCATTTGATGTATTCTTGAATGAATTAGTCTATAAGTGAAAGAATTTTAGACCAACCATGTTGAACTATAAAAAGCGTTTCACCACATTTGATTTCTCTGGCATAGCTTTGTTCTGGCTACAAGATCTCAGGAAAAATGAGTGCATATACAGTCAAAATCGTGTCAGGACAAATATTTTTCCAGTCCTCTGGGAGACCCTCCTCCTCCCATGGTGATGAACAAACATCCATAGAAGACAGAAATAATAATGCTACCACAATACAAAATTGACTTTAAGTCACAGGTATTTAGGCCAGAAAGAAGACGTGGGTCTGCCTGTTGCCAGATCTACAGTGAATAACACATCCTGTCGCCCTGCTGTGAAAGGCACCTGTCATCCCTTTCCTTGAGGATGTCAAGGAAAGAAGCCCCAAATCTGCACCTGTCTCTTCCTAACCTCCTGCTCACCAGCTATGCCATTATCATGCACTTTAGAAGACTGAATAATTTATATAAAAATTATAATGTTTTAAAATAAAAAATAAAAAGAGCCCACAGTGTTTCCCCGAGTTCCATTTCCTATAAGAAAACAGACATGAAGAATTTAGATCCACAAATGTTTGAAGGTAAAATATTATATTCTATGTGCATAATTATGCAGAATTCTTTTAAATGCTTGGGGTAAATTGGTACTCAAGCCCATGACAATCTTCTTCACAGCCCTTGTCTGCAAATGCTGTTTTATCATGAGCAAGGACGGGGTAGAAAGAGACAGGCAGGGAATAGGAAAGCAAGACTCTGGTTTGAGTCCTGCTACTGAATACTCAATGGCCTAAACCTCTCTGAACTTCAGTTTCTTCATTGTAAAATGGAGATAATCAGCTTATTGTCAGTATTGAACGCCTGTGACAGGATAAGATCACCTGGAGGGTGGGCAGGAAGGGAAGCCTCATTGGAATGAATTCAAGAGAGAAGGGAAGGAGGGAAAGTGATAGCAAATATAGATGAGTCTTATTTCAGAGTTTTGTGTAAAGGAGATCAGAGAAGCAAAGCAGCAGATGGAGAGGAAATAGAATCACAGGAGCCTGTTTTAATGTTGAATATATTATAGCATGTGCACATGGCAATGGGCGTGCACATGGCAATGGGCGTGAGCATGTCCCGTCTAAAGGTGTCAGATGCCATCTATCAGATGTAGAGTCCTCAGTTTTCACCTCCATCCAAACCTCCCGCCTGTCCTCCAGAGTCCAGAGCCTGCTGCCACCTGGACATCTCTATATGGGAGATGTGCCCCCAGTTCTTTTCCCTGCACCCTTCTCTCCCTTCCTGAAAATCTGCTCCTCTTGCAAATACCTTAGAAATGGATTTTCCAAATTCTTAGGCTAAAATTCTCGTAGGAACTACTGACTCCTCTCTCTTTTGAGCTTCTTACACTCAATTAACTACATAAGTATATTGTCTTTTCTTTTGAAATATTGTACACCCCAACTTTGACCACCTCTCGCATTTGTATGCTCTGGTCCTGCCCACCATCATCTCTCACATGCTGACCCAGAATGGAGTCCCTGCTTCCATGCACCTCCTACATATTCTCCAGCCAACAGCTATGGTGTCTCTTTGAAAACAGGCTGTGATCATGTGACTCCTCTACCCAGCATCCTCCAATGGCTTCCTGTCCTGCTTCTGGCAAAATACCAGCTTGTGACCCTCACCTTCAAGAGCCCTTTGTGATCTAGACCTCATCTGCTGCCAGAGCCTGAGCTAAGGAAGAGCCACTCCTGTCTCTCATCTCCCACTCCAGCCACACAAACGTTGCCATGACCATCCTCAGCAATCTACAGTCGAGAGTCTCTGCCTTGGATGGTCTCCCTGACTATTGCTCCCCACCCCTCTCCCTGGTATGAAACAGCATCCTCCACCCAATCCACCACATTCTGTTCTCCTTACCTTGCTTTATTTTTCTTCACAGCAATTATTACTATCTAAACTTCATGCACTATTTGGGTTTCTGTGGAGCTTTTTTGTGTATTGTTTGTGACTTCACACTCAACTCCAAATTCAGTGGGCCACAGAGTTTCTCATAAGCAACAACTTTGATTTTCTTCATGATAGATCTTCAGTGTTTAAATGACTGCTTGCGATTTAGCAAGTCCTCCAAAATAATGTCAATGAGACAATATTTCGGTTACGATTTTGATTGCCACATAACAAAATAATTCAAAAATAAATTCAGTTACTCAAATGTTTACTTAGCCATTTCTTCTATTGTTAGACATTTGTGTTGTTTAACACAATCTGACATTTCTGGATTTCTTTTTTCACATACTAATAAATTAGTATACACTAATTTCAATAAACTATTTCACTAAATGGCTAACAAAATTATGTTAATGAGTTCATTTAAATGTTCTTTAGAATTTATTCTATTTTTACATGCTAAATATCTCAATTTAAAGATAATTGTGTAAAAATAGTGTATTACTAGATTCATCTACGTTGAACAAGTACACAAAGCATATAAGTTAATAGTTAAACTGTTTAAATACCAGCTTTCCCAAATGTCCATAGAAAGATCAGAATACACAGTACAACCAGCCTTTGTTGCAAGAAATATTTTAAAGCATATTTAAAATCATACTGTGTTTCATATAGATTGAAATTGGTTGAAACAACACAAATGTCTAACAACAGAAGAAATGACTAAGTAAACATTTGATTAACTGAATTTGTTTTTTAATTATTTTGTCATATGGCAATCAAAATAGTAACCAAAATAGGAATATAAGTAATATTTATGTGTTGGAAACAGAATTTTAAAATTATGCACATTATCCATTTGATTACATAAATACATATCCATAAGAAACATAATATGTGCTAAAAATAATCTTACTAAGTTGGTGAAATCATGAGTGATTTTCCTCTCTAAAGGGATTTTGGTATTTGGTACCTATTAAGAAAGGACACTTTGTAGAAGTGGAAGAGAACACAGCAAAGTTGTGGGAAGACCACTAAATTAGAAGTTAAAGAATATTTCCAGTTTTCAATCTTCTAACAACTTTAAAGAATAAATCTTGGAGAAGTTATCCACCATCTCTGCATCCCAGTTTTGTTTTAGCAAAGAGTAAGGATGGTATTTAAATGGCCTCTCCAAAGACCAAGAGTGGCACAGATGTTGCTTTGTACTCATCAAATATTTGGGTGCAGAAGAATAGCACACTGCCCAGATTTCCATTCCACCACAGTGAGACCACGTGGCGACTGAGCACTAACAACAGCATAATTAGAAGGATCAGAAGAGATATAAAACACCTCATAAAATAAGCCACATGACAGCCAATGCTCTTCACCCCATCTAGGAAACTTGAACTAAAATTTTACAAGAATTACACATCTAGAAGAAATCTATACCAAGAGGAAAAGCCCAACTCTCAACACACCATGAAGAAAACATGAAATATGTCTTAATTAAGTGACATCATTCAAGAGATGCAAATCAAAACAATGCTAACATTCCATCTCACTCCAGAAAGAACAGCTCTTATCAAGAAATCAACCAACAACAAATGCTGGCAGGGCTGCGGGGAAAAGGAAACCCTCCTCCACTGTTGGTAGGAGTGTAGACTGATCCAACCACTGTGGAAACCAGTATGGAGATTCCTCAAAAAACTAAAATTAGAGGTTCCATTTGACTCAACTATTTCTCTTCTTGGTATCTTGCCAGGAGAATTAAAAACATCATACCACTGCAATATATGTACAACCATGTTTTTAACAACACAATTTGTAATAGCTAAGTCTTGGAAACAACCCAAACAACCCAAATGCCCACCAACTAATGAATGGCTAAAGAAGATATGGTTTTTCTACACAATGGAGTACTACTCTGCCATAAAAAGGATAAACTTCAGACATTCATAGGTAAATGGATGCACCTTGAGAACATACTCTTAAGTGAAATAAATCAGACACACATGAGTGCATATCGAATTGTTTCTCTGATATGAGAAACCATAAGTGTAAATAAGGATAAAAAGGTATAATAGATATTATGTAAATGAAAGTTAGTATTCATAGGGGAGGAGAACTACTGAGGAAGGGAAAAAGAAAAGAAAAGGAAAAGAGGAAAAATGGAAAAATGTAAAAAAGTGATTGTAAATAAGGAGGGGAGGGGGAAATGGCAAGGAGGAGCGGGAAGGTGGATAACCAAGATAGGTCATGTACAGGTACAAATTAACTATGATTAAGGTGATCATTATGTACATCTACAATGTACCAATACATGTTCTTGGTAAATAATAATAAAAATGTATGTGACATCACTGAGGCACTAAGACTGTGTGGGTTAACAGCAAGCAACTAGTGCTTCCTTTCTTAATGAAAAGAAGGGGATCTTACCCCACAGAAACTCAGTCCTCTAAGAAAACTTTGAGGACACTCTAAAATGATCTCTATTGATATTACTAACACAAGCATGTGGGAATTTGATTTTTTTCATGGGAACAAATAGATGCATGGAATTCTGATTTTTCCAAAGGTCTCTCAATGTGCTACATTCTTTGCTGGATGTCAAGACAAAATACAGTCAGTATTCTGTACCTACGGGTTCTACATCTCCAGATTCAACCAAATATGGATTGAAAATGTAGCTAGGCCTACAAAACACTGCAGCTATACTAAATGTGCATAGACTTTTCTTCACCATTAAACCCTAAACAATGTAGTGTAACAGCTATTCTCACAGCATGTATACTGTATTAGTATTACAAGTGAACTAGAGATGATTTGAAGTCTACAGGAGGATTATGTAGGTTATGTGCAAGTGCTGCACATTGTGTGTAAGGGACTGGAGCATTCATGGAATTTGTTTTTCTGGACGACTGGGTCCTAGAATCAATCTCCCACAGATACCAATCAACAAGATGGCTGTGTATATTAAACATGGTGGGGACTATCAGTTATGGCTGACTAAGTAGGTCAACAAATCATCTCTCTAAAAAGCAATGGTAAATCTAGACGAAATCAACTTTTTAAAAAAAAAAAGTGAAGACTCAAAATAAACCAAAAGCTAATCTAAGAAGTATATACCTGAAACATTACTGGGCTTCAGGACAGAAGTGTGGGAATGTCTGCTGTTCAAGGTAGGGGTGCCCCAAACCTAGTTACCATGAAGGTTCTGCCCGGGTGGAGCAGGTTAAGTACTAGTTGCTTTGTTCCTATGAACAGAGTGGCTCAGCTGATGTAGCATAGAAAGCAATGAACACATTCACAGCATCACTGACAGAAGAGATATTCTTGGTGATGGAAAACCGAGGGGTGGTGATGGCTTCACTGGACATGGGTTGTCTGTGGGACAAGCATATATCTAGCTGACCCTGTGTACATGTTCAGCAGAGACTACAGAGGGCTCATCTGTCCATAACTTCCCCATTAATCCTGAGGCAGTGTGCCAAGGCAGCAGTGAGGCAAAAAGACCAGCGGAATCAGTATGTGCTTTGAGTACACTATCCCACATATATATAGACCTGTCCACAGAGGACAGGAGCCTCTTGGTGCTCAAGTTGTTTGAGCAAAGCCTTAGCTCACCTGTTGGTGGGTCATTAAGTCACACGGACAGTGTAAAACTTTTTGGGAACCAAAATTACAAACAAGAAGCAGAAGAACAACAAATACTAAGCCAAGGCATCATAGAGGGAACAGATTCCATAACATTAGCCCAGGCAAGTTTATAAAGAAAGAAATACACAGCAAATGCAGGAAAAAATAACAATAGAGAAAATCAGAATTCAGTTATCAGAAGGTAACTGGCCTGCTTGTCACCAAGAAATTATGAGATGGATGGGTGGAGGGATGGATGGAGGGATGGAAGAAAGGAAGGGAGAGAGGGAGGAAGAGAAGGGAGGGAGGAAGGAAGGAAGAAAAGGAAGGAAGGAAGGAAGGAAGGAAAGAAGGAAAGGAACTATGACCAACACTCAGGGAAGAAGCAGTCAAGAGACAAGGAGAGCCTGTCAGAAGCATCAAGAAGGAATTAAGTCATCAAGGACAAAGGATTTGCACTAAGGTTAACAGGCAACATATCCTCAGAAAGCATGAAGCCTAGAAGATGGAAAATGGCATCCATATTCAAAACACTGAAAGTAAATGTCCAGCCAAGTAATTCAGGGCAAACAAACAATACTTAAAAGTTAAGGAAAAATGAATGCATTCTCATAGAAAGAGAAACTGAGAAGATTAATCACTACCAGACCTGCTCTATAAAGAAATATGAAGGAGTCCTTGAGGCTGAAATGAGAAGCTTCATACCAGTAAGTCAAATCTGCTTGAAGCAATAAAGAGCATTGTAAAAGAAAGTACATAAGTAAATACAGAAGACAGAATAAAGATATTTTTGGTTTATACTATCTTTTCCTCCTGCTTACTTTTAAAGACAACTGCACAAAACAATAATTGTAAAATTTTATTACAGGATTTAAAATCTATATAATCTGTATACCAATTAATAGCCAAAGAAGGGAACAGAGAGTATAGGAGAAAAGTTTTTGTATGCCATTGAAATTAACTTGGTATTAATCCAAATCAGATTAGAAATGTGGAAAAATTATGATCTAACTATATTCTGCCTACAAGACACAGATTAGATTCAAACATGCAAATAAACTATGAGTAAAACAATGACAAAAGGCATATCATGCTAACAGTAACCCAAAAAGAGATAGAATATCTACACTAAGACAAGGGAAAATAGATTTTAAATTAAACATAGTCATTACTAGAAATAAAGAACAATATTATATAATGCTAAAAGGGCCAAGCCATTAAGAAGGCATAATGATTCTGAAACATACGCACCTACGAACATAGTCCGAAAATGCTAAGGCAAAACTTGGCAGAATTGAAGAGAGATACAAACATTTCAACAATAACAGTTGAAGACTCTGATGCCTTGCTTTCAATAATGGACAAAGAACCAGAAAGTAGATTCACAAGGAAATAGGAGCCTTGATCAACATTAGAAAGTACCTGAAACTATAGACATCTGTTTATATACACCTCCACCAAGTATCAGTACAATGCATATTTTTCTCAACTGCACACAGACCATCCTGCAAAACAGACCATGTGTCAGGCCCTAAAACAAGAAGTGCCAGATTTATAAGAATTGGAATTGTGCAGGAGATGTTCTCCAACTACAATGAAGAGATATTAGAAATTAATTAAAAAGAAAATTAGGATATTCACAAATAGGTGAAAATTAAGAAACATACTCCTAAATAAGCAAAAGATCAAAGGACAAATAAAAAAAATTAGAAAATAGTTTTATATGAATGAAAATAAAGTACACATACTAAAAAGTACAGAATGCAGCAAAAGCAGTGCTTAAGGACAAATTTATTTCAGTAAATCCTTATGTGTAAAAAGAAAAGGAAAAAAGAGAGAAAGATCTAAAGTCAGTAATCTAATGTTCCAAATTAAGAAATCAGGAAATAAAGAGTAAATTAATCTAAAGCAAGTAGAAAGTAGGAAAGCATAAATTTAGAGCATAAATGAATAAAACTGGAAATAGAAAAAAATGGAGAAAATAAAACCAAAAGTTGATTCCACAGAAAGATCAACAAAAACTGACAAACTTTTTAACTAAAATGGACAAAAAAGGGAGAAATTTAAGGTTTAAAACGCAGGCACTAAAAGGAGGGAACATTACTAACAAAAGAAATAAAAAGGAGTATATGAATATTATAGAAAACTATAAAAATTAAATAACTCCGATAAAATGGGAAATACACAAACTACCAAAACTCAAGAAGAAATGTATTCAACTAAATAGGCCTATATGACGTGAAGAGATATAATCAATGGGGAAAAACCTGCTCTTAAAGTAAAACCCAGGACCAGCTGGCTCCAATTGGTGAAGTTCACCAAAATTTTGAAGAAGAATTAATGCTAACTCTTTTAAATCTCTTAGGAGTATGAAAGGCAAGGCAACCCAATTCATTCTATGAGGCCAGAATTATCCTCACACCAATAGAAGATAACCTACTATAGGAAAGCGTAACACAGACCAACACTCCTTATGAATATACATGCAAGTGATATCAGCAAACCAAATTCAATGACACCTAAAAGGAATTTTAAACCATGACATATAAAAATCAATTGATGTCACATGTGATGACAGAATAAGCTACAACCACATGGCCACCTCAGCAAATGCAGACAAAGATTTTGAGAAAAGGTAAGACTCTTTAATGACAAAAACAAACAAACAAACAAACAAACAAAAATATCTGAATAGATGCTAAATATGTCAGCTTTGTTAAGTGCATATACAAAACACTCTAGCTAGGATCACATTAAGTGATGAAACCCAACTAAACTGCTCCCAGAGTCCGGACTGACAGAAACTAGAAAAGAAAAGCTTCTGATTTGGTATGTGAAGATCTAGGTTAATTTGCTTCATAAGAATAGATACATAGTAATACTTAACAACAACAATAATGAGAAAGGTCAAGGAGAAGGAGAAGCAGAAGCAGGCAGTTGTCGTTGGCATCCGAGCTGGATCAATGCATTGTGGCTCCAAGCCAGGACTCCGGCGCCTGCAAGATGAGCTGGATGCTGGAGCTCAGTCCTGGAAGAGGTCTTCTGTCCAAAGCATCACAGGATTCTGACGTGGAGTCAGGCCTCCAGCATGTATATACCTTCTAAGGTCAGCATTGACCCTTTACAGGGCCTACCTCAAAAATCAAATATCCCAGCTATGGGCACAGCTGATATGGGAGAGGGACAGGAACCCAGCATTCCAAAAGGTGAAGGGCAACAGTCACCAAAAGTAACATCTATTCCCAAGAAAACACCTGCCTAATAACTGCGGAGCTAGGAATCTCAGTCTCTAGCGGCTAAAGCAAGAAGACTCCCCTGTATGTACAAGAATGATCCAAAAATACACTGAATTTTTAAAATTTTTAAAATGTATTTAGTATCTACACTGAATTTTTAAAATTTTTTTAAATGTATTTAGTATCTTAAATTATGTTGTCATGGATGCCTCAATGTCCTGAATCAATTCAGAACATTGATTTTTCATGGTCATTTGGACTTTAGAGAAAAGCCAAAAGTCACAAGTTGACAGATCCAGTGAACAAGGTGGATGAGGACACAGTGTAATGTTTTTATAAGCCTGCATTTCTATTGGATGATTCTCAGCAGGAGAATTCACTGTAATTGTAACCATACCTCAGAAAGATACTCAGGAGAAAGGACTACCAAAATTGCTTTAGAAGGTGGCAAGAACAACACGATAAGTATGGTTGAAGTGAGGGGAGTATTTTAAGGAGACTTAATGACAATTTGTATTTTACTGTGATAAATTTAAACATTCACAGTATACTTTGATCACCCTGTGTATTCCACACTTCTTGGCATTTGCTTGAAGGAAATCTCATTAGACTTGGTACCTAACCCCCATGTCCTCTGCTGGTGGACAGCCAGCCACTCCTGCAGCTCTTCTGCACAGTCTTCATAGCTCACTTGTGCTGGACCTGGAGGCCTCCAGATGGCCCTTGGGCAAAACACAGATGTTTCTGCTGCCCTTCCCTATATGGGCAACATATCCTCTGAGTGAGAGATTCGCAGGCCTAATGTGTTGTGGGTTTGTCCTCTTTAGGTGTGGATATTTAGCTATGGGATGAAGAGTGCTTAAGAGAGAAATGCTAGTCTATATCTCTTTCACCTTCATTCACAAAGGAAAACAGACAAGTCATTGCTAACATGATCAATGAAGGTTAGATTTAGGAGTCATATAAGTCAACACTGATATTTGAATCCAGCCATGGTAACTAACAAAAGTACATAAATACAAGTATTAAGGAATTGAATGACTAAGGAGACTAGCTATCCCGTCAGAAACACCATTTAGCCCCAAAACTTCTAGATTCAGTGACAACCAAGGAGTCAACACAAGGGCAACTAAAATTAATCTCTTCCTTCTTTACAATGTTTCTAAAATATACTTTAGAAGTCGCAGGTATACACTTCAGAAGTCGTGGGTATAGCAGAGTGGTAAAGCACTGGTCTAGCTTGCAGAAAGCCTTTGGTTTAATCCCTAACAGTACACACACACACACACACACACACACACACACACACCCCAAAACAACAACAACAACAAAAAAATAGAAACAAACATATAAATGTTTTTGTTCACCAAGCCATCAAGGACATGAATTCTAAACACATTTAGAAAACAATAAATAATTCGGAGTCAAATGGTAAACAACAAAGAATGAGCTCTGTAGATATGGACACGGTCACAGTCCATATCCTGTTCTCCAGTTTCCCACAATCATAACCAAATATTCATAAAGCTTTACTTTATTTTAGTTAGGGAGCATTTTGAGAGGAAAATAAAATCCTAATACATCAATGTTTTAAAAGAAAAGTCAATTTGAAGTTATAAATTTTCAAATCACAAAGTATCCCAAATGTTAAATGGCTCCATCTTCAGGATAAAGGTTGGAAAAGCTCTTTTTTTGCTTTCCTTTTGAGTCCTGAGAATGCAGGAGTTATTTCAAGTCTCACCTGAATTAGATGGATGTAGCTTGGTCTCCAATCCCCATGGCTTCAGAAATCAGAGCTGCACAATGAATTGTGCCTATGCAGTGTCCACAATGCATCTGAAAGTCTCCAGAACTGATTATGTGCCCTGGTGTACTCATTTGTAATTCACACTCTCATGATATTCAAAATACCAGCAAGTAAAATAAGGCTTTCCCTCCAAGGACATTTGTCAAGTTCTTTCACAAATGTTCTCTTGAGCATCTTTATACCTTATTGGGACAACAGTGAGAGGGACAAGTCTTATTTTCCTCTTTTGGTAGAAGGAGAAACATGATTGGTATCCACTTTCCTATCTTATTTTATAAAATGCATTAGAACTTGAATAAGATGTACACGTGTTATGAATCAACATGCAAATTGCTGAGTAGTTATTTTCACATGTCCTAAGAAGATAAAAACATACAGACCAGACTCTCTGCATCTAAGACCACAAACCAATAGACAGTCCAATACGAAGAAGAGCAATAAAAGAGGGCTAGGAGTCACATGAGTGAACCAATAATGATTATAGATGTCAGTAGTAAGAAGCTGAGTGATAAGAAAAGGGAGAACAAGGAAGGTGGAGGGGGAAAAGAACAGAGAGACAAGAAAAAAAACGAACAGAAGGAAAAAATGGAAACAAAGCTTTTGTAAACAAGGAGGGGAGGAGGGGTTGAAGGGAGGGAAGGGGAATGGCAAAAAAAGCAGCAGCAAGGTATATCATGTACAGGTACAAATTCCCTATGATGGATGTTATCATTATGTATATCTAAAATGTACCACTAAAATAAAATTTTTTAAAAATTAAAAAAAAAAGAAAAAACAAAAGGGAGAACAAACCAAAACAGGGCAGAAAAATAAAAACCTAGTGCATTTTAGATGGTTTATGTATAGAAAAGGTCAGGGGACACAGCTGATTTTATAGAAAACAAGATTTGGTTGTTCTTTTTATAAAGAAACCCATACTCAATAAGATCACTAAACAATCCAAAATATGCTATTTCTCAGCTGTTCATCATAGCCACTGTAGTACTTTCAGTTACTGAAATGAACAGATGCATGCAGACAGAAGTTGCCATTCCTCCTTTTTAATACTTACCACTTTTTATTCAAAGCAAACCCCAAAAGACAAGGTGAACCAAATGTGCCCATAGTAGGCATAGCATAGAAAAGCAATCTATTGTCTGCCTTGATGGTGATTGTAGCCCATGTAAGTGCTTGCTGGGGGATACAAGGTTAAAAACAGGCTTCCCCCGGGGCAAGAACATGTGTGCTCCATACATAAATAGCACTATTCTCTGTTTATTAAGAAATATTTTTATCTGGCTTTAACTTGTAATAATGCAATATCTTGCATAGATTGAAAAAGAAAGAAAATGACCTAAGAATTTCAGTTAGCAAATAGTAACAATAATAATTAGATGAAAGGGGAAAAAATATAAAAATGTAGATAAACATGTTGCAAATAGGGAAGGATAGGGGAAATGGAAGGGAAGGGAGGGGAAGAGGAGGAAAAATCAAGATATATCATATACAGGTAGGAAATAACCGTGTTGATTATGACCGTTATGTATACAATGTACCAATACAATGTACCAATACAGACAGCTACTCAATATGCTGTCTGCAGGCCAGCAGTTAGCCAGAAATGCAAACTTAGCCTCATGTGCAATACATGTTCTTGGTAAAAATTAAAAAAAAAATAATTATCATACTTGTTACTGTAGCTAACATGCACTGAACTCTTATGTAGACACTAGACTATCAATTTACAAACATGATATATCATTTAATCTCTACGAAGACTCTCTGAGCTTAGGTACAGTGATCACCCTTTCACAGATCGGGAGATGGAGGTACAGAGAGTTTAACCAAATGACTCAGTCACACAGAGTCAGTGGAGGCGTGATTAGTACCACACTGATTTCAGAAATTAAGCCTGCCATCATGACACCAGCAGCCACCCAGGGTGTTCACTGTACTCCCCTGGGAAGCCTGTAAAATTGATAGGCACCTTCAAATCTATGCAGTCAGCATATCTGGGCATGGAGTCCAAACAGGAGTTTTCTGAGGTATTGCACATGCTTCTAATGTGCAGTCAAGGTTGAAAACCTGGGTGTTAAGCTGCCCTCTCTCCCTAGGGAAGAACTGTTAAAATTTCTACTTGTCTCCCCCAGGTCCTCTACCAACACAACAATGTGCTTCTGGAAGCCTGGCTACTCAATATTGCTGTCTGCAGGCCAGCAGTTAGCCAGAAATGCAAACTTAGCCTCATGTGCAAGCTACTGAATCAAAATCAGTATTCTATTCAGATCCCCATATGCACATTAAAGTCAAGTTCTATCCTAAAAGTGGGCCCTAGAGAGCACACACTAGTTCCTGGAGCTATTAAGAAATGCCATGAACAACAAAAACACAAATATAACCACCATGTTTACCACACAGCAGTTCCTCACACCCTCCCCCTCTTTCACCAGCAAAAAAAGTCTCACTCCACCTTGTCCTGTGGTCAAACATATTTGGGTCCAACAGGATTAAACAAAGTCAAATTACTTTCTCTACTCCAGGCTTCAGCAAAACCCATAATGTTAAAATACTAATGTGCTTCATAAATCTCCAAGAGGAGAAGTTTCCCCAATATTTATGACCATAGTACCCTGTAACTCAGAACTCCTATTAACATCTTTTGTAGACAATGTGTTCCCAGGGACATATTATGGAAAATATTTAACCAAAAAGCCTGTCTTTTTTTCTTACCTCAATGGCCACCATATACACCTTTTCCTAGTTAGGTTCTGGCAATCTATTTATGAACAGTCACATTAGCAGTCATGGTGGATTATAGGAAATCTTTATCAAGCACTCACTATGTATATCAGGCATAGTTTAAAGTGCTTACATTGTGTCGACTCATTTTATCTTCCTAATAACCCCATTAGATAGGAATGGTTTGTATTACCACTTTATGGTGATGGAAACCCAGGAACAGATGATATAATTAGCTTGCCCGAGGTCACACTGTTAGTAAGTGGTGGTGGATACAAGTGTTTAACTCTGCCCTTCCGGCTCCAGAGTCTTTCTTTTAAGCACTAGACTACTGGGTAAGGCATCAAATGACCTCTCAGCTATCTCAAAAACATCCTTAGAGTAGATGGTCTGGAGCCAGATTGACAGAATTTGTAACTAAATGATACAAAAGAAGCACAAATCTTACTTAGCCCAGGCATCAAGTTCCTCATCCATCACTGAGACTTAAGGGCTGAAAACCCAAATAATTTCTTGGGGATCTGTGCTGACCTCCTCTGTATCCCTAGCAGCGACACACTTTGCCTTTGGATGGAGCACTGCACTGGGGAGCTGTTCCTCTCCACCATGCACCCCGAAATAAAACATCAGCCAACTCAGGGCATAAAAAGCAAAGTGTCAAAAAGATTATGTGAGTGGGCAGATGTGCAAAGCAAATCAGAAAATTCCAGAAACTTGTCATTCTGGCCCTCAGTGACAGCCAGATGGACCCAAATGAGAAAAGATACAGCATCCTGGGAGCCATCAGCTGCAGAGCCAGGAGTCTAGATTGTGTTTAAAGCTCCCTGAGGTTTGGGGACCAGCTTTCAGTCCTCAGTGCAAGGCTAGTGACTCACGGTAAGGTGGACCTTTCCTCAGACACATCATTATACCAACAGTCCTTGACAGAGAAGGTGGAAGGGCCCATTCTGTAACTATGTCCCTTTTCCCCCAACCGGGACCACAGATTAGGGTAGCCAAAGAGTGCACACCCAGGAAGGCTATTCACTGGTAAGAAGCTTCGTCTTTTACTTTTTTCTTTCATTTCTCCTTGGGTGGGAAGAGCTTGCCTGCAAACAATGCCTAACATGATCCAAGGTCTCCGCCATGTACCAGGTAACAGGATGGACATTTTACATTGTGGATCTTCTCATTCCTTAGAGAAATATTAAAGAGCTTATTTTGGGCCAAGCACTGTTCTGGGCATTAGAAATTATAGTACATAGAATAATGCTCACCTGCACCCACCCCAAAGATATGATGAATTATCAAAAAAAAAAATACAGTGACTTTAGAAAATTTACGGTAAAAGACACATTGTCAGTAATCCTAGACACTGCCCTCTGAACATACGTATCCCACTGTTCTTGCCGCTTTCTGAAACAGTTCTGCAAGTCCTCATTCATGAATATACTCAGTTGTGCTGTCACTGTTGACTCCATATCCTGAACTGATTAAAAATGTTTGCTTTTCATGGTCATTTTGACTTTGGAGAAAAGCCAGAAGTCTCACAGTGCCAGATCGGTGGTGGATGAAGACACATCATGTTTTTATTTGACAGAATGACAGAAATTACCGCAAACATTTTCAATCAATTCATGACACCAAGGTAGCCACAAAAAGACACTCATGAGGGAGTATTTACAGAAATGGTTCAAAAGAAGCAAAAAAGAATGGGATGAGTATTTCTGAACAGAGGGGGAATATTTTGAGGGGGGGGTTAATGACAACGTGTCTTTTACCCTAATACTACATATTGTAAAAATTTCATTTAGACATTCACTGAATGTATCACACTGTGTCTGTACACATCCAGACACAGAGTCCCCAGACTCTGTGGGAACCTGTTAAATGGTAAAAGACTTGCATATGTGATTAAACTGAGGAACTTGTGATGAGAGACAATCCTGGGTTACTTGGGTTAACATAATGTTTACACATGGATCTCTACACCTGCCGAACCCTTACCACCTGAGGTCAGAGGGGGCCAGGATCACTGAAGAAAGGTGTGGAAAGATGTCACCTTTAGGCTTTGAAGATAGAGGAAGGCACCACAAACCAAGGTATACAGGAAGCCTCTCATAGCCAGGTAAGGCAAGGAATGGATTCTCCCATGGATTCCCCAGAAAGAAGATACTGTTCCAGCCACCCAGTTTTCAGTAATTTGTTACAGTAGCAAATAATTTTATTTTACAAATAAAATTGAACACACCACCGAGAAAAGAAACCTGCCTTCCTATTGCTGACGTTCCAGGGAAGCATCCTATGAATATCATTACCTGATTTGAAGAACAGCAAGCTGGTCTACATGTTAGTTAAATAGCTTTACTACATTCATTTAGTTAATAGCCAAAAAAAATAGGACTTGAACTCAGGAAGGCTGACTCTAAGGCTATACTGCATCTATTATTCTAGATCTTGTATCCATGAACACTTTACAGGCACCTCAGTACAACAGTAAGTGAAGTCAGGGAAGATGTGGATTTAGAATTTGCTCTCCAAACACCTGCAGTTTGCTCACCATGATGGACTGAGCTGGGAGATAGAGCAGAGGTTTAACTTCAGTGCTCACCTTCCTCTTTGTGCCCTACCCTTCTTGCTTCTCCTTTGCCCCTGGAGCACTTGGAAGAGGAAGAGGACATCACATCTCCCTATTGACTAGGGTCACTATCCCAATACATGTCTACCCCCTGGCCTCTTAGCCCAAAGTGATCCACTGACTGCCAGGCCGTGAGGTCAGCCCTGATTTGTCTCCAGTGAGGTATGGCATCCTTGCCAAAAAATGACCAAACCACCCACCTACTTTAGTTAAGAGCAGCATTACCTTTACCTTCCAAAGACTGGGTCTCCTTTCAGAAATCCCACAAGTTATTTATGTTCCAGTAGACGGTCAGAGAATCTCAGGATGTAAAATCAGGGTATCCTTTTAGCCCTTGTTCCTGGACTAAAGCATTGTATGCTATGTTTTATGGCAAGACATTTCCAGAAACACAAATATAACTGCTGCTTATATGAACCAACTAGGACATCAAAAGCCAGTAATATCTCTAAATTTTGCCTACTAGACTCCTACATTGTCAAGTTATGGTTCTTGATTGGTCCAAGGTGGTAAGTGACGCACTTTTCTAAATAAACTTGTGAATTAATGTAGCAAAGAATCAGAAGCAACCTAAGTGTTCAACAATAAGGGCTGCTTTAGATACACTGTGGTACAACTAAACTGTATCAAAGGAACAAAAAAGTAACTAAGATCCCTACTGTGTATAAGGTTGCATGCAAAGAGCTCACAGAGGAAGAGAAGTCCAAAGTTCCTTTGTGATTTCATTATTTCCTTCATTCAGTGGCTGTTTATTGTAGACCCATTAAATGCTGAGCACTGGGACAGGCTCCAAAGGAACAGTAAGCAGCAAGACAGACTTTCCTTGGCCCTCCTGGGATTACACTTACAATACACAAACAAGCTAACAGCTAACACAGGATTTAGCACAAGCTGCAAAGCCTTGCTCATCCTGCACAGACCTCAGGCCATAACAAGATAATTGCCAATGCTCTAATCTCACATTGGAATACCAAACCCCAGTTACTATTTCTAAGTTTTAAGCACTAGAATTCTATGTTGCCAAGTCACAATTCTGGGCCTGCCTAAGGTTGTAACTGAGGCACTTTGCTAAATAAAGTTGTAAATAACTTAATTTAGCAAAGAGTCGGAAGCAAGTTAGGTGCTCAGCAACAGGGTGTGCTTTAAATACATCGTGGTACAGCTGGAGTAGAATAAGCCTTGAAACAGACATTACAGACTTATGTGTTAAAATGGGACATGTCCATGATTTGTGTCACCACGATTGTTAGAGAACATATAGAATAATGCCCCCTTTGTTTGCATTTTCTTTTTTTCTCCTTTCGTTTTACTGCTCTATTTCAGTCACTTACTGACATACCTCTCTCAATCCTTCCATTTGTAAGAACTCAAATTGTGAAACTGCCTTCTCTCTCTGCACCTTCTCATCTTTTACCACAGGGACAGTAAACTTATTGGTCCTTAGTGGAGTGCTAGGGTCTACTTGGTTTCCAAACTTGCCAAGTTCCATTCTTACACTCAGGTTGCGTCTATCAGCCTAACTGCCCTACAGAAAGAAGCCAGATTCAATTATCCAATTTTCCTGTAATCCATGACCCCAAGATGAAAAGTCCCTTGGGCACTGTTAATCTGCCATCCCTTCTATCCATCTTCTTGCAAATCCAAGTGCAGCTGAAGAAAGCACCAAGTGTGGTGTACACAAGGCCCTTAGTGATGGGCTTTTCCACTGCTCAGGGATTTCCCCAACTCTAAATTGCAGCACAGCATTCTGCAGCCATTCCAAAGCTTCTCTCTAATCATAACCTTATCCTGCTCTTGTCTCTCTGCTCAGATGCCCTCTCCAACATCTCCTTACTGAAAACATCAAGGTGAGTGGGCCATAGAAAGAACCCATGAGAGAGGTGAAAAAGGCAGAGAAGTAAAAGGTCCTATTCAAATGTGAAACACTGAGCAAAGAGAGACAGCGATCTCCAGGGAAAACCAATGCCCACCACAGGGATCAGCTGCAAACAGAGGGCTCCTAAGCCCGGCAGTGACATAAACCAATAGTACATAGAGCGGCAGGTGCCAGAAAGACAGCATTACCTCCCTTATCCCTAGTTCCACACTCCAAATTTTCATCTCTCTGTAGTCAAATGTGTTCTAAAAAATATTAAATGCAGAATTCCAGAAATGAAGAATCCCTAAATTTTAAACCAGGTGCCATTCTGAGTAGGAGGTTGGAATCTCAGCCTGTTGCATCCAGCCCAGGATGTGAATCACCCCTTTGTCCACCATATCCAAGATGTATACACTAATCCCTGCAAGTTATGTACCACCTGCCCACTATCACTTCTTAGCCATCTCAGTTGTCACACTGTCCCTGAACAGCAGTGCTTTTCAACTAATCCTTGTCTTCCTTAACAATGGCTCCAAAGACAGGAGTAGGGATGCAGACAATTTGGATATCATTTTAAAAAGCCACGAAGTGCTTCCTTTAAGCGAAATGGTGAAAATTCGTGACTTAATATGAAAAAAAAATATTATCTGCTGAGGTTGCTAAGATTCAGGAAAAGTTATTGTTAATTTCCTCTAGTGCTTCATTGATAAATTTATCATAGGTGTGTTTGTAGGGAGAAAAGCCTAACATATCTAGGGCTCAGTAATATGGTTTCAGGCATCCACTGGGAGTCTTAGAATGCATTCTCCATGTTGTAAAGTTCTTAGCATCTATCTTAGTTCCAGAAAGATAAAAATGTTGACTATCTTCTATTATGTGTCAGGTTCTCTGAAGGACATCTGTGTGTGGTGCCAGGGATTTAATCCAGAGCCTTCACATGGAGCTACATCTCCAGCCCTTTTTAATTAAAACTGGCATTTGCTAAGTTGCTAAGTTGCACAGGCTGGGCTCGAACTTGCAGTCCTCCTCCTTAGTCTTTCAGAGCACTATGGTTACAGGGGTGTAGCACCACACTCAGTTTCTGATGGGCAACTATTTTACATAATATTTAACTATCAAAACATCTTCAGGTTGTGTTGCTATACAGCTATTACAGATCATGAAACTGGGGCTCAAGTTCAATAAGTTTTGTGTAACCAACTTCTATGGGAGCCAGGATGAACACAAACCTTGCTGGCCCTCAGTATAGTCATGACTTCTTCCCTAAGCTTCTTATACTTTAATCAGAAGGAGAAAAATAAGCAGAATTTGAAAACAACTGATGCGGGAAATCCTCCGAAAAATGCCGCGATGGGGCCTGAAACCCTCCATATTATGCAATGACTTCTTCTTTCCTTCTCGTGTGAAGAGATTAAACTAATAGATTATGAGCATTATTCTTAAGCAACGTATATCAGGGTTGATGTGAGCCTGTTCTTGAAAGATAAGCTGCATATCAGCACTGAGGGAAAATGAATTAAAATGCAAATCTGAGTGTGCCCCCACTGCGAGGCTATCTTTAATAGATATGTCTCCCTGAATATATCACAGACAAAACTGTCAGTTTGCATCCCAAATAGAGCAAAACCAAGCTCTAATGGCATTTCACTAAGGGTAAAGTTTATAATTGGATTTTGCCAAGGGTGGAGTTTATAATCAACCTTCACCTGGTCCCATAATCTTTGCCACACAGGGGAAAATAAATTGGACAAAAACCTTCCCAACCTCACGCCAGAGCAGTGGTTTCACTGAGCACCCAAAGCTTCAGTTGTGCACCCCAATCCCCAAAGGAGCAATGCCCACCTTGAGACCCCAGGACCATGCCCACAGCTTATAAGGGACACCTTCAGATAGACTGCTGACAATGGATCCACTCAAAGCTAAAAGCTGCTTGGGTGCTGCACTTAAAATGGGGAGAGTGGGAAGCTTTGAAAAGCCTCATCTTTGGGTACCCTGAGATTCTCATCTCATTATGATCAAAAGAGCCAGTACTGCCCCAGTTAGAGAAGACAGGTGTCCAAAAATTTGTCAGACCCCAAACAAGGAATGATACCACATTTAAATATGAAACAAAAAGGAACAGCAGACGAAATGCCAGAAGGCTGAAGTCATCAGGGAGATAACAATGTCAACAGCAGCAGCTACCATCACACTTCAAAACAGCCAGGTGATAAATGTAAGTGTGTACTACAGGCTTGAAACAGAGGGAAGCAGAAATCAGGCTGGCAGAAGTAAGGCTAGCCTATGAAGAAGTACAGTTTGACCTACACCTTGAAGAGTGGGTACAATTTGGGAAGGTTAAAAAAGGTAATCCAAGACCAATTTCAAACCAATACACAGAGACAAGAAGAGTCTTGGGAACACTGAGTGTTAAGAACATGTGGTTGGGCCCTTCCTATGCAATATTTCTTTTGGTCTTTTAGTATGAGAATCTGACTAGTCTTTGGCACTAACTCTCCCACCTCTCATCAAATGTTTCCACCTCCCTAAACACAGGTTAGATATCAGACTGAGGGTATTTAGAGAAGCCCACACTGCCCAGAGTGGGCATGGGTCTGAGGGTGGATTTGTGATACAAGCAGAAAGATGCATTCTCTATTCATGGGTGGATGCTATGCCAGGAGTGAGGGTCTTTCCTTTTGGAAAAACAAAGACAATAATGACTATGGAGTTTGGAGTCATCCTTGTCACCCTGTGAAGACAGCCTGCCTGGAAATAAAACCAACATAGGAAAAAGAAATCAGAGATATGTGGAGGAAATTAGGGAGAGACAGAGAGACAGACAGCGAGAGAGAGGAAGCCCTCATGACACTGAGTCCTGAACCCAGCCACGGCAGGCTAGATGGACCACAGAAAGTCTGTGGCAGTGAACCAGCCTCTTCCTGTGTTATGTGCTTGTGGCAGTTCCCATCATCTGGACCTTGAAAAATACCAAGTGCACAGAGGCAAGTTCAGCAGATAGGAAGGGCCAGGGGGTGGGAGAGGCCTCAGCAGGAAGTCTATGCCATCTTTCAAGGTCAGCTATTTTGCTACTTCACTGAATTGCCAACTAGGATGTACTGATAGTTAATCTTCATTGTCAAGTTGACTGGATTAAGAGATTCCCGGACCAGTGATTGGATTGTAAGGGCATTAACCTTATCAATGGGTCAATCCATTGGTGATTTCATAGTTGAATGTGCTATTAGGAAGTGGGGCCTACTTGCAGGAAGTGGATGATGGAGGTTTGACCTTAGAGACTATAGCTGGTCCTTGACTTCCCTGGATTTTTCCCTGCTCTTTGCTGCCCAGGTACTGTGAGTTGAGCAGCTTTCCTCCACCATGCTCTTCTGCCATGATGTTCCTGCCTTGGAGCCAGCTGACCACAGGCTGAAACCTCTGAAATTGTGAGCCAAAATAAACCTCTCCTCCTTTAAATTGTGGATGTCAGGTATTTTGTTCCAGCAACAGAAAAGGACCAATACAGGTATTTCCTATTTGGAAACTAGAAGCCAAGAGTCTCTTACATTGCTATTGTTGTTGTTGTTGTTGTTGTTGCTGTTGTTGTTGTTGTTATCACCCCTGAAAAGAATAGCAAGATAAAAGACTGTGTAAGAACTGCAGGACTTTGCAGAAATAATTTCTACTCAACTGTGTGTGTGTGAGAGAGAGATACACACATATATCTCATATAAGAAACTTTAAACATTGCTTTCCCATCAAATCAAGTTACTGATGACAATATCCTGTCAATTCCAGGACATGAGTTTGACATCCGTCTTTTTCTCATGTATCAGTCTGTTTCACCACTGGCCTCTCCTTTTCCCTGCAACTAAAAAAATCTCATTTACCTTCTACAGTTGAGTGGTCAGACAGCTCAGAGTTTTGTAAATAACCCACAGTGATCTCTGAGTCCTGTAGAGGCTGAAGAGGGCAGTGTTTCACTGTAGCCATAAACATTTTGCTTCCCCATGCATGTTGTCAGTTCAGAAGTTCACCTGCATATTTGCCAGACAAATTCCAAAGCAGCATGCAGAACTGCCACTCCAGCTACACAGCCCCGGCTTTTCCAGAGAGGATGCAAATCTATACAGTCTAGCAGAGACAATTCTAACGTGTTGAAACTGATATCCACCAGAGGGCAGACTTGTTATCTCTATTTCACTTGGAACCCTCAAACTCTCTGAGTTGAGTCTTCTACAAAGAGCTGCTTCCTGTATGCTGATTCCTGGCTTGCTTTTAATGTCCTTGAAACAGTGAGCCCCCTAGACCATGCCACCTGCACAACAGCACTGCATGATTGATTCCTTGCTATTGTTTTGGCAACGGTAAAGGTGGTTTCGAAGTTTAAAACGTCAAATCAAAAGCTAAGTAAACATTAAAACAATAACAGCAAAAAAAATAAAAAAATAAAAAAAACAGCAATAAGGTAACATTTATTAAGTACTTTCTGTAGGTCGGACACTTTAAATTCATGACCTGATTCATCTTCACAATAATCTCATCAGGTGGATATAAGGTGATTACTGTCTCCATGTAACAACTAAGGAAATGAAGACTTAAACATTTCACTAATTTATCTAAGATCAAAAAGCTCATCTGTAAATGACAATGTCATGGTTACAACTCAATGAGCCAGAATCCAAGTTCTTAATTTACTGCAAAAAATAATACATGCAAAATTACCAAGTATACATATGAATAGCAATAAGCCTTTCATATTTAGAGCGATTTATTTAATGGCATACTTTTCCCTTGAACTTTACTTATGGCCCTCCCTTCAGTTAAAAAAAACCAATTTTATAGGGCTCTATGATTTTAACATGGGGTTTAGCATTACATGGCAGTAAATATTTCAAACACATTGACAATCATCTTGGGATAAGTGCCACTGAAGTTCTGTGCAACTAAAATGTTTCAACATGAAAATGCAAAAAGAAACTTAATGTCGCTTCCACATAATGTGGAAAATTTAGAAATGTAATATTCATTGGAACAAAAATAGATAAGCAAAGAACAATCCTACTACCTGAAGAGAGAATTTTTAGAACTCTAGCTTAATTTGTAATTACAGTATTGCCAGGTTTATGATCTGAAAAACTAATCTGGCAATTGGCATTAAACACAATCCAAAGATACATAAAACTGCATATCTGACTTGGAATGCAAAGACAGCATGTCATAATAAAAAACTTCCTCTGGAGTTCAGAGTCTTTGGATGATGATTAATATCACAAAATCTTTAGCCACAAAATTTAAAACACAGTAAGAAGGCAACATTTAATGCCAGAAATCATACCTCTCACTCTCTCCTTAATCTCGGAGTTTTGTACCTGCCTCCCTTGCATTCAACTAAGGCATAAGTAAAAATATTCCTGTAGGTGCACACCACCTCAAAGCCACTGCAAACATAGGTTAAAATGTCCAACCATCTTGATACTTTTTAATATTAACAGTGATTTTGAAATTTTTTCGAAACTATGTACTGGTGAAAGTTTTGGAAAGAAAAAATAATGACCAAACAAATCTCTGCCATCTTGAGACTAAGATACCAAGAGACTTCCCAAATTTAGAAAATGTCCATTGTTTACCTAAACACCTCCACTGACAAACAACAGCAAATTAATATACAAAGTCAAAAAAGAGAAAGAAAAGAAAAACGCTGTGGTTTATCTGATTTGTCACACCCTTGGACCTTTCTGCTGCTCTGGTATTTAATATAATCAAAGGCTACGACTACAGTGAACTTACATATCATTCATGCTCAAACAGGATTCCTTCGTGCATAATGAAGTGCCCAAAAGGAATTTGTTTTCATGTGCTACCAAAAGCTGTTTAGTTTGGAATATTTTTCAAAACAAATAATTGCCTTGACATGTATTCCCTGATGAATGGCCTTTACCTTTTTGTAAATTACCAAAGCAATTTACAAAACACTCAACTGGTCTTTTGGAGTGACTCTTCTTTGGCCCACTGCCACAGCTTCGACTCTTCCAGAAATTCTCCTTTTGGGCAGGAGGCCTCCCATTCTAGGGATCCACTTCAAAGGCAATCTTCCCTTCATTCCTGGGTCCAAGGGTAACTGGTAATTTATTGTCTCTGGCCCTCACTCGACCCAGAGTTATTGCCAGAATTTCAAAGCTCATCATACGCACTTTCTCCGATGTTTGTGGTTTCCAAACATCTTGTAATGCAAGCCCTGTGCACTTTCTTTAGTTGCTGATTTCTCCCTGGACTTTCTGTATTCTTAGGAACACTGGTAGCATTGTTCTTGGAACAACAAAGAGGCTGCAAGAAGAGCAACCTCATGGAACCTTGTCTCTCATACAGCAGACCACTGGGAAGGATCTATGCTCCTCTACTCTGCATTCCCCTTCTTAAGCAGATGGTGGCTGTCACTTGTTATGAAGATGCACCACGTACTTGAACATGATGCCAGGAGCACACCCAGTACTTCCTGCCTAAAACACAAATTCTGTTTTTTTGGAAATCTGCATTGTTTGATCTTGACACTCTTATTGAAAGAGTTTCTGTGTAATGCTTCTGTAGCTAATGCTAGCTAATAGCTAGAAAAACAAGTCAGACTTTCAAAGAGGAGCACAATTAGGGGCTGTGAAGGATGGAGATTGCATCCCACCTCCCCCAGCTTCTGAAAGCTTATTTGGCTAGATAGCATGTATTCTGACACCTAATTTGGTTCAACCTACTCAAAGTTTGTTCCTAGTGATTAGGGAGCCAGCTAGATGATTCACAAAGGAAAAATATCCATTGGTAATAGTGACATGAAACATGGCAATTTCAATCTTGGAACAAGACAAGCCAGGAGCTTGCCTTCTCCAAATACAAGCCAGGCACTCATAGCAGACAATAGTTTTTTCTGGACATGACAGAAGCAATTGGGTCCAGCATTTTCAAAGGCATTCTACTACCCTGAATTATGTTGGACATTTGTCATTTGAGAGTCAGTGTGGAGTGAAGCAGATGACATTCAATTCCTGTCTAGACATAATTTGGTGAGTGTTTATGTTTTGACTTGGACATTAATATCTATAAGGTTTTCTCTGCAGGACACAATCCGTTCTCAACTTGTGTAGGGTATTTCACTAGTGGGCTGCTCTAGTCAATGAAATATATAAAGAATATGTTGATTTATTGATAAAATGATCACTTCTTCATTTTGTCTTAGTCCATTTTCTGCTGCTATAACAAAAACCTTGAGACCATGGAATTTGTAAAAAAAAAAAAAAAGAGGCTTATTTGGCTCACAATTCTGGAGGCTGAGCAGTCCCAGAGCACAGCACTGGCATCTTTTCAGCATCTGGTGGAGGTTATCGTGCTGAATTACAGCATGGTGGGGGGCCTCGCATGGCAAAACAGAGTAAGTGTGCCGTGCCAGGTCTGTACTTCATCTTTCAAAGGACTGATGCCATCCTGAGGGTGCAATCCACATGACTTCATCTAATTCTAATCACCTTGAAAAGGCCTCATCTCAAATACCATCAACATGCGAATCTGGGGATTAAGTTTCCAACACGTGAATTGGGGGGAATACATCAAACCAGAGTACATTCATTTAATAATTATTTATTAAGGACTGAGCAAGAGGCAAAGCTGAAGGATAAATTTGGACAAAGACCTGTGCTCACAGAGCTTACATTCCAGTTGCCAAGAGGAAAGAGGGAAGAAAGAAAATACGGATAAATAAGAGGCTAATTTTCTAGTCACGGAGAGTGATGTGAGCCATCTCACACTCCTGAGTAGTCAGAGCAGGCTTTCCAGGGAAGTAAGGTTGAAGCACTCGGCTATGGTAGAGTTGATCTTGAGAAGATCTGGATAAGTATCTCTGGGACAGATCAACCAATACAAAGGTCTAGGATGGGGAAAAGTCTGGATAAGGAAGAGAGGGCTGGAAGGGTGGGCGGCAAGGTCAGAGCAATGTCAGAGCCAAGTTATGCCAGATACTGCAAACAAGGGTGAGGACCTTGGGCTCTATTCTCACTGTGTCATAATAACAATAAGTTTCACTGAAGGGTAATCATACAGAAGTATTCTGACAAAATTCAAATTTGAATTTTATTTAAAAAATCAAATGAGATTCTTCATGACTGAAAATCCAAGAAGACTCAGAGCAAGTGGAGACCGGTACAAGTGCCATAATTTACATCACTATTGACTCACAAGCTGAACTTACTGAAGTTTGGAGCCAGAATGAAGCAGCTTTATTCACAATCACTTTGATTGCTTTAGGTGTATCACCTACAATTCACAGACTGCAGTCAAGTGCTGTATCAGACAGGCCCAGGACCCACCCACAACCCAAGCACCTTATGCCTTTAGCCCAGCATGTTGCCCAAAACTACTGACTAGGGAAGGTGCTATGAATGGCCACAGAGAATCCATCTCACTTTCACTTTGTAAAAGTGTCCAGTTTCATCTTAGGGCTCCTTCCCCTTCTACTGTCTAGATGGTCTGGATACATCATCACCTCCATCTTCCAAGGTAGTCATTTGATCAACTCTGGCCAATGGGCACATCCTAGCTTTCTCTTCTTGGTAATTAGCTTATGGATTGATATGGGACTTAAATCCACTCAATATGATCAAAACTTTATATTTGCATATGGATTATTAGAAAAAGGTAGCTTTCTTTTCACCAAGGTCGACGGGATTTAAGTCTGAAGTTGTTGATATTCACCTTAGTAAAACCCACTTAGTGATAAACATAAGGGAAAGAGTTATACGAGTCTATAAGTTAATCCAATCTTTAAATTAATTATACATTATATAATTATATATTATGTACATATTATATATGTAAACTAAATATTTAATAAATTAAACCTATAAATCATATATAATTATATATACATATATAATATATTATCTATAACTAAATCTATAAATTAATTAGACCTATAGCTTAAATCAGTTGGAGTTGGGAAACTACGATTTTGAAGTAAGAGTTCACAAAGAAAAAGAACAAATGGTAAAATACATATAGGCCTGCCCAAAAACAGCTGCCAGAGCCAATCAATAAAACTACAGAATACCTAGGTAAATTTGAATTCTGAGATAAAATAGGCTTAACTTGCAATCTTCCTGCCTCAGCCTCCCAGAATGCTGGAATGAGAGGCCTGTGCCACCATGCCTGGCTTAATAAATGCACCAATTATCTCATGCTGCAAGGAGGTTAGGCAACTCAGAGGAGGTAGACCAGTGGCAGAGGCTAGCCACAAGGTAGCTGTCCCAACTCCTCTACCACCCTTGGCATGTTCCTTGGTGGCATGGCTGCCTCTTCCCACCGTCACCTGATGGTCTCAATGCCTTCCCACACAGCAGCGCCAAGAGGTAGAAATTCAGTCTTTACTTCTTCATGCCTCTCTTAAGATGAAGAAATCATGGACAGCTTATCTCAGGAGACCTTCTCACTTCTGCAGGTAAGGACAGGGTCACATGTCCATCTCAGAAAAATCACAGGTGAGAAAATGTCTTATAATTGGTCAAAAGGTTCCACAATTAGTAAAATTCCCATGATTCACTTGATGGGACTAGAAAAGGCCTTTGTAAGACAAACTCCTTTCCAGTCTCTCAACACAGTGTTCTGCAAACTGGTGCCAGGGCTGAGGATAGGTGACTATATGCCAGATCCTTACAGTGTGTGAACACACCTGCATCTTCTCCTCCATCCTAAGAGATAACAGAAACTTCTCTTAGGAAAACACAAGGGGATGTCAATAATTTAAGGTAATGTAGGAAATCAGATGGGACAATGAAATGAGCCTGAATCCTAGCTAAAGAGAGCTGAACTTGAATCTTACCCTGCTTCCGTGACCTCAGGCAAATCTCTGCATTTTGCTCTGCCCCAGTCCCCTACTTCGCAAAGCAAGGACAGAGCCTCTAATGCCTAGGGGAGGATGAACTGACATCATGATGATTAAACACTTACCGGAGTCCCAGGCATAGAAAGCCAGCTGCTAACATCATCTAGAAATGCTTAGCATAAGAAATAATTAAACAGTCCCTCCAAGTGAAAAATAAAATGGGTTCTTTTAAAGTTTAAACACTGGTAAGTTCCAAAGAAAGGTTGCAATGCTGATTCCCACATGGATGTCTCCACTACCAGTCACTTGCCATC
Source organism: Hystrix cristata (assembly GCA_004026905.1). Lineage (NCBI taxonomy): Eukaryota > Metazoa > Chordata > Mammalia > Rodentia > Hystricidae > Hystrix > Hystrix cristata. The sequence goes on from PVJO010000183.1 coordinate 202,582, forward strand.
TTCCAATCAGACTCAAGAGGGACCCCTCAAGGAGTATGAGTCTGGGTCATCATGCAGAGTTAAGAGCCGGCTGGTTAGAAATGCCTCCCATTATAGTTTGCTTTGAGACCTCTGCATCGTTTCACTCCAGCCACAGAGCAGCTGGCAGATGGCAGTGCCTTCTGGTCACTACCAACCTGGGACACCTCTTAACTAGTAACTTGGAGGTTAAAAGTTCCTTCTCCTGTGACCAAGTCTTGAAAGGATTTACACAAATGGGGAGAATCTACTGTCTGGCTCATAAAATGCATGCTGCATATTCCCAAGTCCCCACTTCCTCAGCAGATGGCCCTTGCTCTTGCTGCATTTCTAAATTTGTGGGCTAGGCTGCCCGGAGCATTTCCTCAGCAGCCCACAACTCCAGAATATCAACCCTGAATTGTGCATTGTCTTTTGTTGTATTATGAAATCACCACTCTGTGTCTTAGTTTCATAGGTTTCCCTCTCGGATGCCCCAGATGACCACGTGGCAGGTCATAATGTCCAAAACAGTCACTGGGAAGGACTCCCCAGCCTACCCACTTGCAAGAGGCTACAATACAATACCAGTTAGGACCCGCAGTCATGGAAATAATGAGAAATAAGCTTATTTTCCAGACATTCCAATTCCTAAAAGATCAATTTTCTGTGTAGGGCCCTATATCATTAACACTTCCTCTTTGACATTTACATCCACGCCTTTTGTCTCCCTCTTTCTGATTCCAACATCAACAGTTGATTCCCTCTTTAATGTGACAAACAGCACTGATTCCTCAAAATCTAGCAGATTCAAGCAGGATTCTCAATGTTACCATCATGGCTCCCACTTTCCTGCTCTCTATTTTCAATCAAAGATCTCACAGAGGGGGAAAAACACCAGAGCAGGAGTACAGCTCAGTAGCAGAAGACCTGGCTGGCGTGTGTGAGGCTCAGCATTGGAAAAAAACCTGCCCATATCATAACATATTCATTACTAATTTATTCAGATGCAATATTCTATTTTTCATTGCCCAACAGTTCTCTAATTAGGCATGTAATTATCTGACCTGCAATTATCATCATAGAAGTCACTTTTTTTTTTTTGGCAATACTGGGGAGGAACCCAGGGTCTTCACACCAAGCTTCATCCCTGGCCTTTTTGTTTATTTTAATTTTTAAGGCAGGGTCTCACTACATCACTAAATTGCCCAGGCTGGGGTCAGACTTTCCTGCCTTAGCCTCCCGGAGTGCTGGGATTACAAACCTGTTCCACCATGCATGGCTGGAATCAATCACTAATGATTTTATCAACACCATCATCACTATAGAAACCTTGAGATGTAAGTATCAGTCCCACTTTGCAGATGGCCAAGTTGAGGCTGAGAGCAAAGTAGCTTGTAGGATGTCACAGGGTAAATAAAGGTCAGCTTCAGACACTGACCCAAAAGCATCTGATCTCAGAATCTACTGAGTTTTTTAAAGAGGAATCTATGCAGTTAGTCATGAGTCTCTGCCATGCATTCCCAGGAGGCCTGGACTTACCCTGATTTTGAATCCATGGCCTTTTTTAAAACCAGTTGTAACTATGCCCTCCTTAAGAAAAATGTCCAAACCCCCATAAAACAGGAACCAGTACCCAAACTATGATGAGCGAGGCAACAAACTGGTCTGTAAAGGCAATCACTTATTTCCCCTCTGCATTTCCTCACCAGCTCTCGGCTTCCAATGTCCCTCTTGCCCTCCTTGCTCAGCAGAGGTCCCCTTCAAGTTCATCTCTAAGAGGGCACATGTGTCTGGACAGGTGCTTGGGGCCAGACTCTCCAGGCTCTGCGTGCTGCTGGGGATACCCGGCGTGCCTCCAGGAGTCACGGGGCTGCCAGCCATGCGGACCAGGCCTGCTGCATTTCATCCATGATTTGAAGGTGGGGGAGCCAGAGACTGCAAACATTGCCTAGCAATTTTCAATCAAGCACTTGTAGTCATGTTTTGAGGGTAATTAGATTCATGACCTGCCACAGGGAACAATCTCTTCTCCTAACTTATCTGGACTACAGATACAAGCATAAACACTCCAGTGGGGCCTCTAAATTCTGACCCAAACTTGAGCTGATCTGACTTTCATCTCATGCCAGAGGCTGCTTTCTGAATTATGGCAGCTTTCCTGCGTCTACCTTGAAGTAAACAGGCCTCTGGGAGTTTCGACAGCCACTTAAGACTTTTCCATGCATATTTGGATAAAGAAAACAGCAGCTAGTGAAAAAAAGAGAGTGTGAGCAGAAAAGAAGATGAGAGGATGAGAAGAATAGAGGGAAAAAAGAAAGAAAGTCAAGCTGCCCTCAGCTTCTTGCTATCCTAAATTAATTATTAAATTCCCTATAAATCATGTTATTCCACTGGATTGGCTTCGACAATATTGACCAGCATACATTTTGCATTTCAATACAATACAGGATTTTATTAGAGTATTCCATCAGCTTTGCTAGAAACCTAAATTATCAAGGTGTTTTTCCCCCTAGCCAATAAAGGCAAACCATAACAGACTTTGCAAATTTAAATAGAACTAAAAGTGTGAAAATTACTTAGAAATGGAAGGAATGACTATTCACCTTGTAATGGTAGTTCACTACTGCCCAGCAATTTGGTTGTCTAAATTAAAGCTTCCTTTCCCTCTTTTTAAACTAGCAACTTCTACACCATCTCCCTTCAAGGGATTTGAGATTCCATTCACAAAGCTGCAGCAGAACCACAAAGTGCAGACACGTCTCACCAGTTCCTCCAAACTTACCCTTCAATATAGTCAGAGGAAAAAGTGAGGCTGTCCTCCATCTACTCTGTCTTTGCCTGACTTGCAGCATACTAGGCATAGCCTCTTTAGTCCCTCCCCTCTCCTAAGAAGAAGTCTGTTCCTAATGGGGACAGTGCTTAGCTGTGACCTACCAAGTGCACAAGATCAGGGCACTAAAGAGTCACTTCAGAGAAAGAACATGTTTCCAGAAAATAAATACTTTGGCATTCCATAAACCTGGACACTAACTTAGAGGACACCAAAAAGAAATATTCTTCTCATCTACAACATACAGAAGAACACAGAAGAACAGGGATTCAGTGGATGGATGTGCATTCATGGACTACTCGTGAGAAAGAAGCCAGCCCACAGCCCTGCCTCCCAGAGCTCACGTGCTGGTGAGATTTTGGTAGACTTCCTAGAAAACTCTTGTCCCAAATATTTAAAGAAGAATTCATGCTGGAGAAGAGCAACAAGTGGTGGGACAGTAGAGGAGCAGGAATGTGGAATGCTGAGGCAGAAGTCAATAAACTAGAGGAAAATGCAAATAATCCAGCTGCAAGTCAGGACAACATAAAGTCCATGGTGGCAAATCATTGCAGATGAGGAAAGGGGACCCTTCATTCATTTAAGAAGCATCCTGGTACTTACAATGGGAAGGCACAGGTCGACCTCTTCAGGATACAGGAATAAACAGGAGCAACAGGCCCTGCCCTTAAGGAACTTCTTGACTAGCAGTAGACAGCCAGAAGTAAAAGACAGTAAATACCACCAAGAAAACAATTGCAGAGAGTGCACTGTGCTGTGAAGGAAGCAGAACATGGAAAGAGAGTAAGGGGAACAGTAATGCTTTCCTGAAAGGGGTCCTGAAAGAAGTCAAGAGCCATCAGGGTTGATCAGAGAAAACACTGAGAATGGAACTGTCAACAGAGGTACTGATATTTATTTTTTAAAGGGAAAACACGGAGAGAAAGAAACTTCCAGAGAAAGAGGTGCCTCCTGGGGCTGCACACCATTGCTTATCCATGTCTTGATACTCTCACAGCTTCATCTTCTCTCTGGTTCTCCCCCAGCCTTTGAGGGTGGAGCAATGGCAGTTCTTACCCTGTGGGCACATCATAGCCTTCTGAGTCACCCTCCTGGGGACTCCATGTTAGGCAAAGTAGAGAACCTCAAATGCAGACAAGTCCCTCTCTCCAACAATTTCTGGTGACACCATGTACTTCCTCTCACCATCTCCTCCATTAACCTTAGCCAGACCTGTAGACTACTAACTTTCCATCATCATCTATGGGCCAGAGCCGTGGCTTTTTGTCGCTAACCATCCCAACAGTTGCCAAAGTGCACAGGACACAGTCTTGTGTCCACTGAGCTGACACAGATAGTGCTTGGAGTCCTGGGTTTGAATGTGAACAATCCCATAAGAGTTTGCCATAATTCTTTACCTCTACTTGCACCACAGTTACTGTTCAATAATCCTTGTGTCCAGTGCACACATAATCAGGACACATCTGTATATCAATTGTCAGCTGGCAAAATGTTTTTAGGATTTTCATTTTACCAAGCTATTAGGTCATAATCATTCTCCATATATTTCTTCCTATACTACAATTTCAAAAGAACAGGATGAGAACTGAGTATCTCCAGTCTTAACAGCAATGAATGGATAATAATTTGTTTCTCTCTTAAGGGGGTGGATGTGTAGAATAAAGAGAAAGAGAATATAAAAGCATCTGCGTTCTCAAGTTTGCCTAATGTAGAGGAGCTGCAACACATAGCTAACCAAACACGAAATGAAAGGAAGAAATGAATATTTAGCATCTACTTCATTGAAAGAACTTTAATAGACACCTTACATAATCTCATCAAATCAGGACAAGCCACATAGTTTCTACAGCTGATACATATTGTACATGCAGGTCCCATTATTGGAAACTTATTAAGGACCTTACGATGGTGACAGCAAAGCAATAAACCATGTCAGGGCCCCTTCTAAGAACAGGGTCCTGCTGCAGTTGCAGTGAATGTTCCCACACAATGTGTACCTTCCCTGCTCTACAGATGAGCAAGGTTTAGTACTTTGCTCAAGGTCACACAGTAAATAATAGCCACAGCAGACTTCCATGCCAGAATTTACCTAATCCATCCAACTATGCAAGGACACACACACACACACACACACACACACACACACACACATACACATACAGTTTAATTGATTTTACTCCAAAAATTACAGAGGCCCCCAAAGCACCTAACAAAATGAGAAGCCTTAATGACTTCATGCCCTTTAGAACTGCTAAGTATTTGTTTGCATTTCATTAAATTTGCAAAGTAAAACTTGATTTAAAATTCCAAGGCTCCCTTTCAATGATCAACATTTGAGACATCAATGACATGGTTGAACAGATTAGGGGTATAAGGCCCCCTTTCTTTTTTTCTACTTTGTGATCCTTGGAAATTTTAATGAAAAATTTCATGGTACATGAATCATTACGTGGGGAGGGGGGAGATACTAAAACCTGATTGCATTATTGAATTCTGAAATTGCTCCAGATTAGATGAAACTGCTTCAGATCCCCAGGGATGACATCCCAACTCAACCCTTGTAGTTTTAATTGATAGGCAATCTTTCTTTCTATTAGATAAACCGCAGCATGGCAAATGAGCTTTACTTTGGGTAGCTCCAGATTTCTCTAACTGTGTCTTCCATTCCATCACAACACAGTTCTGATACTTTCATCAGCACTTCTCAGAATACGATCACTTGATGAGGAATTTATGCAGAAAGCATTTGTGCACCACTTCAAGGCCAGACTTTTGGCTCTTCTTGTGCTAATTTGATAGGGTGTTCTTGCCATCAAGGAGGTAAAATTTGAGGTGCGATCCAAAGAATAATGAGCCATCCATGCAGGAAGCTGAAGGAAGAAGAGCTCAAAGGCATTGAGGGCAAAAATTTCTGAGGCAAGAACAAGCTTGAAGAGTTTGAACAACAGGTAGAACTGAGCAAAGAGACAAGCAATTTGGAAAGCAATTTGGAAATTAGACACTGGGCCCTGCTGCAGGTAGGGTCTGAGAGTGACAGCAGCCCATCAGGAAGACCACTTTGAGAGAAAGGTGTAGAAGACACTGGGACATGGTAGCAGGGTGAGGTTAGGAGCTATGGACAATGTAACTAGGAGCAGACAGATGTAAGAGTCTTCCTTTGAAGGTGGCGACAAAAGAGGTACTGATAGATTGTGACGTGAAAGGAATCGATCTTAATGCCTACATTGTAGTTCCAGCAGCTGAGGGGATGGTGATGCCATTAGCACAGATGGGAAAGATTTGTGATGGGCAGGAGGCTTCTGGGTTGAACACAGTGAAGGAAGCCCTGTCTCAACAGATACCCTATCTATTGCTATTTATTTTCCCAATCTTGACTCCACCTTGAAAATCACTTCATTCCCCCATTTCTTGTCCACATTTCTTGTCTCTTGTAGGTTTAACTATTCGGTCTGGGGGGGGGGCTTTAGAGTTGGAAGCCTTTACATTCAACATGAATGTGTATATACAGGTAGAAACACACAAAGAGGTGCACTGGCTCTGATCTATGGGTGAATTACAGCTCAGATATGCTAGTTAGCACAGACATTTGTAGAACTGTGTCCAGGGATCCTGGAATTTTAGCTTGACTTGAGTTTGGAGCCAGATTCTTGGATGGGAATGGTTTGGTTAGGTCAGAAAGAAGCAAATGGGTCCATATTTATGAGAAGGCAAAAGACGCACTCTGATTGTCCCTACTGCCCTGCACACAGCACAGGATGAGGGCTTTGCCCCCAAGAGGAATTCAACAACTGTTTGTTTTTTCATACAGGCGAAAAGAAGGTGCAGAAAGGATCTATGGGCTTTATAAGCACCATAGCTAGAACACAGCTTGGGTCCCATGTAAAGCTACTTAAGTCAAGTCTGTCATGTGGTCTTAGACTGTCATTTTACCCTCAACTCTGCTACAACACAAATAAATGCCACTGGTCAATAGGAGACTTTAGAAGAGGATGTAACCAGATGAGTCTAAGTTCATCCTCACTCAGGTGAAAAATAACTCAAAACACTGGCCCCAGGAGTGGGAGTCGAAGCAACACACCAAAACAGCAATACCAGTAATTATTTTAAAGATTAAGAAGCTTGGTTGACTTCAGGTTTTTCCTTCGAAAAGTGCTATTAGTCTGTTTGTAATTCTATTACTGGCTTTTTCTCCCTGAGGTTTTAAACAGCAGACATATGTCACAAACCTTGAAAAATATAGGTAAGACACAGGAGATACTGCTTTTCAGGTTGCAAGAAAACTTACAGGATCTCAGAGAAGGAGAGTGGACCATTTTAAACAAGAACTATGGATGATACAAAATATGCTAAAGAAAATTCAGGGCCTCATCTGACTGGTTCACAGCTACAATGCCCTATGTTTTCCTCAGGTCCTCCAAAAGGGAATTCATGTATCAGAATAGAAAGCATATAGCCTTTGTTCCAATGAGGCAATAAACCCAAAAGATACTGCAGACCACAGGAGGACAAACTATATTTTCTGCCAAGCACTCACATGGAAGGAACAATTCACAATTTGTTCCAATAAATATGTGAAGTCAAATGTCAAGCATCAAAAACATCTATCTGAGCTGTTAGAAATTATGTGGCTCTTGTTCAGAGGACTGTGTATAATAGAATATCCATCAAGGCCAAACAAAGGCACCTAGCTTCCCCCTCCCCACAAGGGAAGCTAACAGTGGCATGCTTCTCCTCGTAATGCTGATGTGGGCAGACGCAGCAGCATGAGCCTTGACATGTGTCACCTCTCTTGCCTACAGACGCATTATAAGAAATTACATGGGATGCTATCAGAAAATTGAAAATCCAACGAGTGTTTCACTTAGTTACTGTAATTCTTCAATGCTATTCCAATCTTGTGCAAATTAGAAGCCACTTACAGCTCCAAAACCTGACAGAAGATAGAATGAGGTTTTCATTATGCTTTTATTGGGAGATTTCCTATTAAAGGGTACTTTTGATGTGCTGAATCTCTGGATTAAAAGAGATCTTCAGGACGTCATCAAAATGGTACCCCAGATGTTCCACAAACTATAAGAAGAATGCCCATTTCCAGGCAGGGACAAGATGCTTAGTATATTATCTCAGCCAGAAGATTTCAGGTAGAACCAATAATTATCTTATTGTGACCCCAGAGCAGCCAGTGCCTGACATCCTAGTGGCTGCCATCTGCAGAGCTAATCCATCCACACATTCACCACGGGGAGACATGCTTCCCAACTGGAACAAACCAAAAGTGTCATGTGCACAGGCAGCCCTCTATGTATTAAGAGTTTGGGAACAAACTTTGAGCTCCTCCACATCACTAGTGCCGTTATTGCCACCACGTCAGTATTTAATATTTATGGACAGCATACAGAATGCATGAATGATTTGAGAAAATCATTTTCCACAAAATAAGATTATAATGAGCTATCTGGATGTCTTTAGCTAAAAATAAAGAGGCTACTTCTCAAAAGCAAAAAGGAAGAAAAGTAAGTCTACAGAGGCGTTTTCCTCTGCAAACAAGGCCAGTGCTCACTGTGTTGGCACTAGAATCACTTCCTGCAAGGAAACTGCAAGAATGTATAGTGACTTGATGAAATAATACTTCAGACCATCAATCTAACTTATGAACATAATGGTATGTTAAGATAAAGCACTTCTCGTCTGGTACACAAACCCATCCATAACGGCTAAGAAAACGCTTTCATTAAAACATGTGTGGATAGAAAACTCGAGTCCCAACTCTGTTGCCGTGGAAACGTGCAATTCAACTTTTCAATGCACTTGGTGACAGCTCTTTTCTCTTACAGGTTATTCCTGAAGAGCATTTGTAAATAAAATATTTAAGAGGAAAGTCGCTGGGCAAACTGTGGCCTAGATGCAGACTAGCTGGAGATTATTGGTCTGTTACCCCAGATGTTGGTGTAATTAATTCATGGATTTTCACAGAGGGTGAGTATCCTTTATTCAAAATGCTTGGGGCTTGAAGTTTTGGGCTTGGGATTTTGTTCAGATTTTAGGATGGCTGCATACACATAATAAGACATCTTGAGGTCAGAACTCAAGTCTAAATACAAAATGCATTTATGTCTCTTTTACATATAGCTGGAAGGTAATTTTATAAAATACTTCTAATAATTTGGTGCATAAAACAAAGTTTCATAGTGCAGAATTTTTCACTGGGGACATGATACTTGCCTTCGAGAAATTTCAGATTTCGGAGTCGTTTGCGTGTATGTATGTATGTATGTATGTATGTATTCTTCCAGTGGTGCTGGGGATTGAATCCAGGGCCTTGTGCATGCCAAGCAAGTGCTCTACCACTAAGCTTTATCCCCGGCCCTAAACCATTTTGGATTTCAGATTTTCAGATGAGAGACGTTCATTCTGTATTTATAAGTACCTAGCATTAGCTATGCTATATAAATAGTGTCACTGAGGTCAGAACCTGACTTTTATAATAAAAAGTAAAAAGGACTTCAAGAAAAAAGCAGAAGAATCCTTTCCAGCCAGAAAATGGAGGGGAAAATTTGAGGAAGCACTGAAAAATAAGCTCAGTCCTGAATGACAGAAATAACCTACAAACAAAACAGACGTGGACATAAGTAGATACCGGTTGCTAAGAATAAGTGAGAAGAAGTGGAAAAGAAGAGAAAATTTGAGAAAAAGGCAGTTATCAGGTGAGGGAATGAATTCATCATTCACTCATATATCCATTCATTCACTTATTTGTTCATTTTCTAACTCCTTCAACAAATGAGAGTAACTCTGCTGTTGGCACTCCTCCATGGGCTGGGAGTACCATGGGAGGTACCCCTCCATGTGCTGGGAAAAAAGGCAGACTCATTGTCCTAATGACACTTATCTTCTGGGGAACCTTGGAGAATACTTTGAAATTCTGTTTTAAGAGCTGGATTATTGGGCTGAGGATTTAGCTTAGTGGTAGAGTGTTTGCCTAGCAAGCACAAGGCCCTGAGTTCAACCCCAGCACTCCCCCAAGAAAGAGCTGGATTATTTTATAGCAGCAAAATGATCCATAAAAATTGTTATAAAGAAAAGCTGTTATTTTTTTAGAGAAATTAATCAGAAATGGGGGAAGAGGGAGAGAGAATGGATTTGTTTTAAGATTTCACTTCTGCCATTTTGCAAAAAAATCAGCATACAATTTACAGTTATGTTACAGAGGAAAATAAAATTAGTTTTTAAAAATATTTTATACTGCAGTGAGAGAAATGGGCTCAGAAAAAAAAAACATCACAGAATATGGACAGTTTTAGAAAAAAAGGGAGACATTCGGGGGTAAAAATAACAGGCTTCGTAGCTGAAAGGACAAGGAAGGAAAGAAAGGAAGTCCTTCAAAATTACACTGGAAGTGAGTCAAGAAAGCTTAGGGCAGCAGGGGACCACGGCGGAATAAGGATAGGAGAGAAGTGGAGACGAGTCTGTCCTGAGTGTGAGGTCCCAGCAGGTAACACAGGGGAGCTGACACACAGAAATCAAACACAAACTATGAGAGTAGTCAGGGTCATGCCCAGAGAATTGAAAGTAAACAAGTACCTTGGCTCTTCGGTTGTCCTTCTGTAAAACAGTAACAATCATTTTTATCTCAGAAAGCATCTGGAGGGCTGCAGGGGTGTCCAGAGGGAGAGGACTGGGAACAAAGGCTGTAGTAGACTTCATCCTCCCAAAGATGCTCCCATAGCGATGCGCCAAGCCACTGAGTGAAACCGCAGAAGGGTGAAGAAGAACGCAAGTGTGGGAGTGTATTCTAGAGGGCCACCTGCATGCATCTCATGTTTGCGGAATGTCAGGATGCAGCATTAGAAGGTCGAAAATGACACAGAGCCTCAGTCCCATGAAAACCATAAAAGGACGCAGACTCAGTTATTGAGTGGCTCAGTGGCAGTGCAAAGACACTGAGGAAAGAGCTGAGGAAGACACTGACTGCAGAGGGGTCCCTGGTGACCTAGAGATCGAGATTTCTGCAGAGTAGAAGTGCAGAGCCCAATCAGAAGGGCATGAGAGGAAAGGGGAGATCAAGCCTGGGAACTCAAGCCAGAGCTCTTCTGAGCTAGAGGAAAGAAGAAATTATAGTTTGAAAAAAATACATATATATAGTTTGAAGAGATTCTAAAGATGTCTTATGTATGGGATGAAGGGCTCTGGGCAAAGAAATGAAGGGACCATGTCTGAGAAAAAGGCCAGTTGAGACAGAAAAGTCATAGACAGGTAGGTAGTAAGGAGCTGGGACCAAGATAGAGAAGGGGTTAGGCAATCTTTCTTTTTTCCCTAATTAATATTCCCCACATCAGAGGAACAACCACCCAAACAAATGAACAGACGGTCCTTGAGAATGTAAATGAATGTCCCTTCCACAGACTCCCTGGAAAGAGAAGGTAGAAGCATTTTTGGTGAAAGGGGCTCAGAAATTTACAAACCATCAGAAAGCAGTAGTTTAAGGAATGCAAGGTAAGACCTGATTCTCTTCTGTAGCAAAATGCTGGAACATATGGCAGCATGCCTGACAACCATTCAGGGAAATCAAAGAAATGATGGGAGGAAGAAGAGAAGGGGTTGGAAGAGGAGGAAGTGAAGGAAGAGAAAGAGGATAGGGGGAGAAGAGGAGGAGGAAAAGGAGAAAGAGGAAAGAGGAGAAAGAAGGAAAAGGAGAAAGAAGAGAAGGAGGAGGGGAAGAGGAGGAGGAGAGATCACCACTTTAGAAGACAGGCTGGCACAATCTAATGTCTGCATTTTCTCCAGCTGAAGCTTGAGAGGCTCACTATGTCCTCGATGCTCGTCAAGGCTGTCTGTATCTTCCAGACACACTTGCAAAGAGAGGGGAAGCATTTGATTCTATTTAATTGTCCTCTTTGTCCTTCCTCTTCTGCTTTCTCCTACTTGAGAAGTGAGAATTGTTGACGTACTAGTTGGTAGGAAAAAAGTGAACAACATGGCAACAGAAGGAGAAATGAAAACAGATATATTTCTGGAGAAATAGACAGTGAAAAAGAGTGAAGAAGAGAACAGAAAGGATGGGTGGAGAAAAGGTGGAGGGGGCAAGGAGGTCTATATCATGAAATACTACAGAAGACAGAAGAAAGTTGTTATATGGACAATGACAAGTTTGGAGACAATTTTGGGCAGCTATATTTTACTTCTGTTTTAAGCTCCACAAGGAAAAAATGATGAAAATAGATCTTTTCTAATTGAGGAAGGGACCTAGAGCTGCAAAGAGCAAGAAGGAAGGGGGAAAGTAGAGGATGAAGAGAGAGAGAGAGAGGAATTAAGGTGTGTGATATTTTAACTGATCGTGTCAACTTGAGTAAGAAATACCCAGCTAAACTGGTTCAGTGTTGTTCTGGGTGTGGAAGACCCACCCTAGGGAGGATTGTTACCAGAATGGCATAAAACAGAAACAAAGAAGGAAGGCTAGCTTTTGTTTCTTCGGAGGAGCTCCACTCTTCACCTCCAACTTGGATGTCATCTCCTGGCTTCCATTGCAGACTCCTTGGCCTCCTCATAAGGACTCAAGGAGGACACTATAGTGAGCTCCAGGCCTTCAAATGGATTCTTTGGAGCTCCAGCCCACAGGCAGACCTTTAGCACTCCACCACACCCGACTCAGTGGGGAGCCACTGTAAACCAATCTTGTAAATTCACATATACAGATACATATATCTTGCATGAAATCTGTTATGTTACTCTAGCAAGCACTGACTGATACAAGATGCATTTATGTACACGTATTAACTCCCCCAGAATAACTGACACAGCCTGGAACACCATTAGCTCTACAGAAGTGCTAGCAACAGCAAGGATAAAACAACTAACCTAAAAATAATGATAGTACACAATAACTGTGGCACACAGAGTCCAAGGGGGCCCCCATCATCTCTGTCTCCAGGTCGTCACATCTTTACGTTTTCCTTCCTCTTGAATGTGAACAAGACCGATAACTTACTTCTCATCTGTTTTTTAAATATGCTTGCAATATATAATGGTTACATTCACCTTTCGTAATGTACATAGACATATCACACTAGATCAATTTTACTCCCCTTTCCTTCTGCCCACTCCTTTTACACCTTCCCCAGATCCCTTTTTCATCTCCACACCTCTCTGCGTCCTACCACCTCCTTTTTATTTTTCTTTTCAAATTATTTACATTTTGGGTCTCTCATATTATAGAAACTACATCATATTTAACCTTCTGTGTTTGACTTATTTCACTGAGCATTACTGTCTCAAAATCTATAATTTGCTTCTAACTGATGAAATATAGCACAGGTGATAGGATGCTACTCCCATTGTTGTTACCTGATATGAGGTTCCCAGATGTGCCCTACTCCTCTTTCCCTTGTGGCTTTGAAGAAACAAAGACTCCATGACTCTCATGGCCACAAGGAATTGAACACTGCTCCCTAAGCAAGCAAGAGGATCCTTCATCATCCAGCCTCCAGGTGAGAATGCAAACCTAGTGACACTCCAATTCAGCCTTGAAACATCCTATACAGAGAACACAATGAGGCTACAGGCAGGGCAGTAACCAACAGAAACCATGACAAGGAGAGAGAGATGAAGAATAGATGGCTACAACAACCGTAACAGTACCAGGACAGGGTACATAACTTGCAGAACTCGATGCAAAATAAACACGTGAGATCCCTGGCACAGACTGATCCAGCAAGTTGAGACAGTAACAGCAGAAGAGTAGTCCAAGAGCAGAGCCCTTCTGCGCCTGGGGTCTGCCTGCACAGGGTGTACAACCATCAAATGGGCCCTGACTGGCTGGATGTGCATATAACATCAATACTCATGGCAGATCCAGAACTGAAACACGGGTCAGTTTGCTTTTACTTTAAGGATCTTGAAAATCCAACACAGCATCAGAAGGATGGCCTGTGAAGCCACTCTGTGGGACTGGAGCTGCATCTATTCCTAACACACTGGCAGACGCACTTGCCATAAACTGAGCCTCAGTTTACCTGTGTATAAGGTGGTGATAACTACTTATACCTCGAAAATTCCATGATGGATAAATAACATTAAGCACTTATATGTGTCCAGCACACAGTAGGACATAATCTCATCTACTTAATACTACTCCGTAATCTTTAATTATTTGCCACTGACAAAATTTGTATTCAGCTGTTGAAGCTTCCACAGATATAGGAAATAATCACCCATTGATGTGATTCAGGAAAGTACCTGATAGAGGATATATGATAGATTAGATTCTCTGAAATGTCTCGGATCAGAAGCAAAACAGAAAAGCAAGTTGGGAGTTTCCATCGGCAGAGGAGTGCTAATTAACAACTCAATTAAAAAAGGCAAATTAAACTTTATGGTTCGTTATCCTCCACTGCTTGGTAAATTGTTTTGCTAGGCGAATGAGTAAAAATGATCATTTCAGAAAACTGAAATAGCTTCCCAGAAACACTATTTTTCAATATTATACAAAAGGTTTCACCACGAAATAAACTTACTTGATTAAAAGAACAGTACTTTTCTGCGTATAGAAAGCTGGTGGTACAATTGTTGGCTTGTGATGCATTAGGTATTTTGGGCAACAGTATAAGAATTTTGAAGAGCAATGCCTCCTTATGAATAAAACACATCGTTTCCTTTTGTGCATTCTGTTTTTGTGGGCCTCATACAGGTTATTCCAGAATACTACTTGCAAATGTATAATTTACATCAAATTAGTTTAGACCCAAGCTCTGAAGAAATGCACAGAATTCAGGCATTCCTAATAGCAGGTAGTTTCTCAGGAATCTAAAAGATGGTCATAAAATAGACATCATAACAAATTGAAGCAAAGGTCTCATCACTCCAATTCTCCATGCTATTTTTTTTTCTTTTCTAATTACATCAGTAGTTCCCGATCTTTTTCTACCCTGGAAGCCTTGAGGCATGTGGGCCACTGGTACCAGCGACAGGTGGTGTTTGGTTAAGGATTATTGGGTGCACCAGAAAAAGGTTGCATCAAGAGGCAAAGGCATGACAGAGAATCAGGTATGAAGCATGGTGGGGACCCTACCAGTGAGAGCTCCCACATACCTTTCTTTGATTGCTGGGGAAGTGAGTACAGATTGAGCATCTCTAGTCCAAATATGCAGAATCCAAAATGCTCCAAATTCTGAAACATCTTGAATGCCTATGTGACATCCTAAATGGAAAATTCCACACCTGACCTCATGTTTTAGGTGGCAGGCAAAACACAGGTGCACCAAAATAAACTCATAAAATTACTTCAGTCTATGAAATATATATGAGTTTTTGTTAAGACTGGGGTTCTATCCCCATGGTATCTCATTATATATATGCAAATATTCCACAATCCAAAACACTCCAAAATCTGTAACACTTCTAGTCCAGAGCACCTTAATATAGGATTTTCAACCTGTGCAGATAACTTCTGTATCTCTAGTCTTCCTTCCATACTTCTTCCCTTTAATAGGTTTGCCATCATTATATTAGCAACTGTCTGGTCCATATAATACCTAAAGAAACTCCAAAAGTTCAATAAAAGACCCAATGCCAAGAGTTCCCCTGCTACCTTCAGCCACACTTCCTTGTTTTGTGTTGCTTGAAAATACTCTACAGACTGAGGCTGGAGCTTGGTGGCTGAGTACGTGCACAGCATACACAACACCCTGGGTTTGATTCCCAGCACCATGCCATTAGCCAGCATTCAGTGAGCAGAAGTCTCCATGTCTCCTTTAGATATACCACATTTACATGCAATGATTTACTTTCCCTTATACTTTTATATTCTGAAGACACAAGTGAATGCTTCTATCCAAATATCCAGTAGATCTTTATCTTTGCACCCAAACCTTGATTCATTATCTCTCCCACTGGCCACAAAAAAAAAAAAACCCAAACAAACAAACAACCAAAAAAAAAAAAAAGAGAGAGAGAGTGGCAATAAGGAGAACAACTGAAAACCCTTATACACTTCTAGCACTCCAGCCTTAAAACAAGCAAAATATAAGAAACAACAACAGAAGCCTGAACTAACGTCCATGACCACTCGTCACCACCAGCTGATTCTTCTCCGCAGAATCCAGTACTGTAATGCACAGTGACGCACCCTTTGCAGAGGAGAACCTCTCCTGTTCACTGGTACATTGGGATGTTGTCTAGAATAGTCCACTTCTGAACCCTCAGCCAGTCAGAACATGGGCACAACTTCTATAAGCCCATGATGTCCTGTCTAGGAGAGGGCACTGGGGAGTGAACCTCTCCATATACTTAAAAAATACTCTGAGATAAACCAGGAGGACTTCTGGGCCACAGCAAATGGCAATGACTCCCTTCTGAGGAGGGCAGGACTGAAGTCAAGGCTTTGGTACATATCACTTTTGCGACCTGCTCTGGGTCCCCCGAGCTCATGGGACAAGGGAGCACTCATTATGCCTGCCTGGTTTGTACTAAACTACCAAGGAATCCATTCATGGGAGATTACCTGTTGAGCAAAGGACAGTCAGACACTGTCCTAGACTCGAGGAGTGCAAGGGTGAGCTAACACCAGACAACCCCTCCTGGTTTAGTGCTTGCAGACCTGAAGTAAATAATCCTAACAGTGCAGGTAAAGCTATAACTATGGCATGTGCTATAAACAAGGTGTATTTGGTACTGGAAAAAATTATAAACAAGAAATGCCTTCTAATTTGAGGTAGGGTCTAGAATGTAAGTTGGAAACAGACAAGGTAACCAAGTGTGTGGGCACGTGAGAACCATGGAGCCCGGATGGGAGGCACAAAGCACAGCACAGACTAAGGCCTTGCAGCAGAATAAACTAGCATGACCTGAATAACTGTAAAAGACAAATCGGAATGGATTGTAAAGTGTGAGCATGGTGAGGATTCACGGACAGCTCTCGAAACTTTCCTGGACACTGGCCTAACTCAAGGCACAAGGGGAAGCCAACAAATATTTTAAGGAAAGAATGAAATAGTATCAGGATTTTAAAGAAATCTTTCCAACCTAATGAGAGGGAAGAGGCAGGAGGAGAGGAAGAGGAACCTTAGGAGCCAGGCAGGACTGATTGACACCAGCTTAGATCAGGTTAGTGGCAACGGAGAGGTCACTATGCTAAGATACTGGGAACATGAGTGGTGGCAGATTTCCTTTATTTATTACGTCAGCAAGCAACATTCAGTGCCTGCCACATGTCTGGCAGACAATGGAGAGAGATAAAGTTGAATAAAGCACTGTCTCAGAATTTCACCTTTTAGAAAGAGAAACCAACATGCAAAGGTGGCCAAAGATGGGGCGGCCAAGCCTGAAAGGCAGGTGAGCAAACACAGCCTTGTCAGCACAGGGGATGGCTGGCAATGTGACAAGTGACTGGAAGGCTTGACTGGTCGGGGGATCGAAGCCCCAGGAAAAATGAGCCACGGCATCAAAGTTTTTTCTTCCAACTGAACAGCACTAGAAAAGGCACCTTTAAAAGATCCCTTGCACCTCCTTATCCCTTCCCCTCCCTTAAATCACACTGCCAAAGACACAATAGAAGCCTCTTGGAATGCAACAGTCTTTTACTCTCTTTATATTTATTTTTTCATATATCATGTATTCATAGTCTTATGTCTATTCATATATATGTTCATTTTTAAAACCAAATGTAACTTGGTTTTTATAAAACAAAAAGAATAGATCTAAGTTTCTAAGGTTTTTCTTCTAAATACATAGTCACTTTTCTTGCCTCTGCTAACTAACCATCCATCCTAGTTTCTTCCTTCCTTCCTTCCCTCCTTCCTTACCTCCCTCCTTCCTTCCCTCCTTTCCTCCTTCCTTCCTTCCCGCTCTCCTTTCCTTCCCTCCTTCCTTCCCTCCCTCCCTCCTTCCTTCCTTCCCTCCTTCCCTCCCTCCTTCCCTCCCTCCCTTCTTCCTTCCTTCCTTCCCTCCCCGCACCTTCTCTCTTTCTTTCTTTGCAGTACTGCGGCTTAAACCCAGGACCTTTGGACAGAACTAAATCCCTAGCCCTTTTTATTTTTTAATGTTGCGATCGGATCATGCTAAATTGCTAAGCTGCCCAGGGAAGTCTCATACTTGCAATCCTCCTACCTCAGCCTCCCAGAGTGCTGAGATTACAGGTGTGCACCACCATGTCGGCTAATTTCACTTATTTGAAATGACATATTTATGCCACATTAAAGGTACTCCTAGGTCTGTTCTCTCCAGTGAATAACTGAACCTGTGCCAATGAGTGTCATCATAGTCAGGAGACAGGAGCCCTCGCTGCATTAACAATCCCATAATTCAGTGGACTCACACAAATGTTAATTTTCTACTCAGGAGAAATTAGTTCAGCAATTGTAGTCCTGTAATAACTTTATCTCAATGATGTTGTTAAGATGGGGGAAAGAATGGAGAAGTCATACATTTCGTTGAACAAAATTAGTCATATAGCCCCACCTAATCTGAGGGTGCTGGAAATATGGAGGAGAAAATGGAATATATGCTGAACATTAATGTTTCTGCCAAAAGTATCCCCCACCTTCCTTCAGTCTTAAAGTCTCAAATAACCCTTGGAGAGGAAGTTTCCAAGGCATTAAGACGTTTTGTTCCTCCACTAGTGGTTAAAAGCTGACATAAATTACATCTGGCTTCACTGTGAACTAAAGCATGTTAAGCTCCTATTTGGCAAAACAAAATAATCATACTAAACAATATATGCTCCTAAAAACTAATTAAAGAGCAAACTCAAATCATCATGAAGCCGGATCAGTTTTAAGCAAAGCTTCTTAAGTGTCATTATCTGCTAGACGTACATAGAAAGCGATCTGTGAATTTTCCCTCCATCACATCTTTCACCTCTCAAACGGCTGCCTTGCGGAGAGCCAGGCAGTGGTAACAGAATATGTCAATGACACCAGCCCATGTGCATTCCTCCAGACACAGGAAGGATGATTACATAACTCTGAACTTTCCTCACATTCCATATACAGCTAGTGGGGAGAAAATGTCATTTTATAACTCTGGCATAATAAAATTAGTAAAATACCTTTATGATCAAAGCAAGTGGCTATATATTGATCTAGTGGGTCTTGAAGGTCACATATCACACCATCTATCTACCCCATTTCACATGCTTTACAGTCACCTAGGGAACAGATTTACCCAGAGATTCCACCTTCTGCATTAGAATCTGCAAGGATGCATCTCAAAACTGCATTTAAACACTGAGTCCAGGGCAGAAGTAGCAAATTTTTCCCAGCAAGAGCCACTTAATTGATACTGTAGACTTTGCCACACAGACTCCATCTCAATGCTGTGACTCTTATCCAGCTGTGAAAGCAGCCACAGATGATACAAAGATGAATCCATTATGGCTGTGTGGTACAAAGATTTTATTAACAAAAAGAGGTGTCATATCAGATTGGGTCCACAGGCCATTGTTTGCTGCCCTCACTTTAGACTATTCTTTTGAAGACAACACATTTTAATTGAGAAAGAATGTTCATACAGTGCAATGCACAGAGCTTAAACTCATAAAAGAATGAAAGAGTTTGGATGAATGCATACACCCACAGCTGGAATAACACTCTAATCAAAAGTAAAGCATTTCCTCACCCTGGATAATCCTCTGAAGTCTCCTCCCTGCCAGACCCCAAATCTCTAAAGGCAATGACTGCTCTGAATTCTCTCACCATTGATTTCTTTTGTCTGCTCTTAAGCATCGCATAAAATGAAAGCAGGTAGTATGGATGCTTCTGTGCCTGGCCACTGAGGCTCTTTATAATGCATTTGAGATTCCCCCTTGCCAGTGCAGAAATCACTAAGCCAATCTCTGTAGCACTGAGTAATATTACACTGTCTAAGTAGTGGTGTATTCGTTTATCCATTATATAGATGGACATTTGTTTCTTATTTCCATCTTCGTCTATTAGGATTAAAGCTTTAATAAACTTTATTACTTTATATTTTTATGTGTGCAATATTATATGGTTTTATTATCCCAAGGTAATTACTGAAGAGTCTAATTGCTGGGTAATAGTTGTATGCATATGTTCCACTATAAAATAGACCCCAAATTACTTGTGCCATTTTACAGTCCCAACTGCATGAGACTTTCTAGGGTACAATCTCATCAACACTTAGTGATTTTGCTCTTTTTAACTTTAGTTCTTCTGCTATAATTAGTCATATCTTATTGCAATTTTAATTTGTATTTTCCTGACAACTACAACCTGAAGTACATTTTTAATATATTCTCAATGGCTCATCCTACAGCACTTAATGTGAAATGTACATTCATATCATTATACCAATTTTATTTGGTTGTCCTTATTCAGGATACATCCTTCATCAGATACGACTACAGTGAACATACCTCCACTCCATAGCTTGTCTTTTGATTTCTTAATGATACGTAACTTTGACACAAGTAAGGAAATTCAATCTTTTTCACATTTGTGTTTTTTATGTTATCTCTAAGAAATTCCTGCTTACACCAAGAATACAAAAAATGTTTTTATGGTTTCTTCTAGAAGGTTAAATTTAGATATGAAAAATTTCAAAAGAATTTTTGTTCCTCTCAAGTTCTATTTTTTTCATAATGATATAAATTTCATTCCTACATCTATTTTGGCTGCATGCCATAAATTTTCATATGCTTGATTTTCAGGATCAATCATGAAGGTGTATTTTATAATTTCCCTTGCAAAATTATAAAATAATTTGCGAGTTCTCTTTCTTGAGAGTGCTCTTTCTTCAAACCATTGATTACTAAATTCATATTCATTTACCTACCTATTCCTCAAGTTTATCTTTCTTTTTTCTCTTTCCCAATATAATACATTTTAGTCCTTATTTACACTTTCAGTTTCTCACATCAGAGAAACAATGCAGTATTTAAACGTGTGTGTCTGATTTATTTCATTTAAGAGTCTGATCTCAAGATACATTCACTTACCTAGAAATGTCTCAAGTTTATCGTTTTTTATGGTAGAGTAGTACTCCATTGCATAAATAAACCACATCGTCTTTATCCATTCATCAGTTGATGGGCATCTGGGCTGTTTCCAAGATTTAGCTATTACAAACTGTGCTGCTATAAAGATGGGTGTGTATATATCGCTGCAGTATGATGCTTTTAATTCTTTTGGGATGACACCAAGAAGGGGAATAGCTGGATCAAATGGAACCTCTAGTCTTAGTTTTTGGAGGAGAGGAGTTTCCACAGTGGTTGCACCAGTCTACATTCCAACGAACAGTGGAGAAGGGTTCCTTTTTCACCACAGCCCCTCCAGCATTTGTTATTGGCTGATTTCTTGGTAATAGCCATTCTTTCTGAGGTGAGGTGAAATCTCAATGTTGTTTTAATCTGCATCTCTTAAATGACCAGAGATGCTGAACATTTTTTCTTATCTTTATTTGCTGTTTTTACTTCTTCATCTGAGAAGTGTCTATTCATTTCAGCTACCCATTTTTGGATTGGGTCTTTAAATTTGGGGGGGCTGATTTTTTGAGTTCTTTATATATTCTAGATGTTAGTGCTTTATCTGAGGAACAGCTGGCAAAAATTTTTTCCCACTCTGTGTGTTGTCTCTTCGCTCTGCTGGTAGTTTCTTTCTCTGTACAAAAGCTTTTTAATAAGATGGGAAATTTCTTCCCTATCCCAATATACTACATTTTAGTCCTTATCTATGCTCAGTTTCTCACACCAGAGAAACAATACCATATTTAAACATGTGTGTCTGATTTATTTCACTTAAGAGTATGGTCTCAAGATGCATCCATTTTCCTAGAAATGGGAAGGGGAACAAGGGAGGGGGAGGGGGAAAGGAATGGAGGGACAAGAGAAAAAAGAATGGAAGGAAAAAATGGAAACAAAGCTTTTGTAAATAAGGAGGGAAAAGGGGTGAAGGGAGGGGAAGGGAATGGGAAAAAAAAGCAGCAGGAAGATATATCATGTACAGGTACAAATCTCCTATGATGAATGTTATCCTGACGTATATCTAAAATGTATCATTAAAATAACATTTTTTTAAATGAAAAATAATCAGATCCCAGTTGTTGATTCTTTGTGATAGTTCCTGGGTAGTAAGGGTTTTGTACATAAAGTTTTTCCTACACCTATGTCTTCAAGAGCTTTACCTATTCTATCTTCCAGAAGATTTAGTGTTTCTGTTTTCATGCTTAGATCTTTGATCCACTTTGATTTTAGTTTAGTGCACGGTGAAAGATACAGGTCTAGTTTTAATCTTCAGCATGTGGAAAGACAGTTTTTCCAGCACCATTTATCAAAGAGGCTATCTTTCTCCCAATGAGGGTGTTTGGCCCCTTTGTCAAAGATAAGGTGACTGAGAGTGTTTGGACTTCTTTCTGCATCTTCTAATCCATTCCACTGATCCTTGGGTTTGTTTTTGTTTTTGTTTTTTTTGTTTTGTTTTGTTTTGTTTTGCCAGTACCATGCTGTTTTTATTGCAGTAGCTTTGTAATATAATTTCAGGTCAGGGATTGTGATAGCCCCTACCTTTGCCTTTGTTGCCCAGAATTGCTTTTGCTATTCTAGGTTTCTTCTGGGTCCAAATGAATTTTAGGATTGTTTGTTCTAATTATGTGAAGTATGCTATTGGTATTTTGATGGGGACTGCATTAAATCTGTATAACAATTTTGGGAGTATGGCCATAACTGGTATGAACCACTATATTGGTTCTTCCTACCCAAGAACAAGGAATCTTTCTTTTTTCTGACATCTTCTTCAATCTCCTTTTTCAGAGTACTGTCGTTTTCAATGTATACATCTTTTACTTCCTTTGTTAGATTGATTCCTAGGTACTTCATTTTTGGGGGGTGCCATTGTGAAAGGTGTTGTTTCCCTGATTTCTCTCTCACTGAGTCTGTTATTTGTGTACAAGAATGCTATTGATTTTTGAGTGTTGATTTTGTACCCAGCTATGGTGCTGAATTTGGTTATTAAATCTAAAAGTCTTTTGATGGAAGTTTTGGGGTCGTCTATGTAGAGTATCATGTCATCTGCAAATAATGGTAATTTAACTTCTTCCTTTCCTATCCTTATTCCTTTTATTTCCTTGTCTTATTGGTCTGGCTAATGTTTCCAGAACTGTATTGAATAAGACTGGTGAGATTGGACATCCTGGTCTTGTTCTGGATTTTAGAGTGAAAGCTTTCAGTTTTTGTCCATTTAGTATGATATTGGCTGTTGGTTTGTCATAGATGGCTTTTATCAGATTAAGATAAAGTCAATCTATTCCAATTTTTTGCAGGGATTTTAATCATGGATGGATGCTGGACTTCGTCAAATGCTTTTTCTGTGTCTACTGAGATGATCATATGGTCATTTTTGTCCTTGGCCCTCTTAATATGGTGTATCACATTTATTGATTTGTGTATGTTGAACTATCTCTGCATCCCTGGGATGAATCCTACTTAGTCATAGTGTATAATCTTGATAATTTGTTTCATTCTCTTTGCCAGTATCTTATAGAGGATTTTTTTATCCATGTTCATCAGTGAGTCTGGCCTGCAGTTCTCTTTTTCGGTTATATCCTTCTCTGGTTTTGGTATCAGGATAATGTTTGCTTCCAGGAATGAATTTGGGAGTCCTGTTTCTCTTTCAATTTCACTAAAGAGTTTGATCAGTAGCAGCATTAGATCTTCTCTAAATTTCTTGCAGAATTCAGCAGTGAATCCATCAGGACCTGGGGTTTTCTTTGTTGGTAGGTTTTTAATTACATCTTCAATTTCAGTTCCTGATACCAGGTTATTTAGAATTTTTATATCTTCTTGATCCAGCTTTGGTAATTCATATGTTTCTAGGAATCTGTCCATTTCTTCTGTGTTTTCCATCTTATTAGAATAGAGTTTCTCAAAGTAAGTACTGATGATCATCTGGATTTCTGCAGGAATTGTGATTTCACCCTTTTCATTCCTAATTACATGAATTTGAGTATTTTCTTTCCTTTTTTTGATAAAATTGGCTAAGGGTTTGCCAATTTTATTTACTCTTTCAAAGAACCAACTCTTTGATTCAATGATTCTTCGCATTGTTTTTTTAGTCTCAATTGCATTAATTTCAGCTCTGATGTTTGTAACGTTCTCCCTCATAGGATCTTTGAGTTTAACTTGATCTTCTTTTTCTAGAAGCTTGAGGTTCAGCATTAGGTTGTTTATTTGAGCTTACTCTGTTTGTCTGATATGGAAGTTTAATGCCATAAATTTCTGTCATAGGACTGCTTTCATTGTGTCCCATATGTTTCATTATGTTGTACTGGCATTATCATTCAGTTGCAGAAACTAATTTCTTCTTTAATTTCATCTGTGACCCACTGATTGTTCAGGAGAGTGTCATTTAATTTCCATGTCTTTATGAAATTTTTGTGGTTCCTTTTATCTTTTATTTCCAGTTTCAAAGTACTATGATCTGCTAATATGCATGGGATAATTTCAATTCCTCTGCATTTACTTAAGCGTGTTCTATGGGATGTGTGTGGTCTCTTTTGGAGAAAGTCCCATGTGCAGCTGAGAAGAATGTGTATTCCGATGTTGTGGGGTGGAATACTCTGTATACATCTACTAGGTCCATTTGTTCAAAAGTCTGGTTTAGTTCTGACATTTCCTTTTTTTTTTTTTTTGTCTAGTTATTCTGTTTACTTGTAACAGTGAGGTACTGAGGTCCCCCATTACAACTGTATTAGTGCTTATTTGGTTTTTCATGTCCGTCAATATTTGTTGTATATAGTTAGGTGTGCTGGTATTTGGTGCACATGTATTTATGACTGTTATCTCTTCTTCTTGGCTTGTTCCCTTTACAAGGATGTAGTGACCTTCACTGTCTCTTTTAATCAGTCTTGGCTTGAAATCCACTTTTTCTGCAAATGGAATAGATACCCATGAATTTTTCTGAGTTCCTGTTGCATGAAGTATTGTTCTCCATCCTTTGACTTTCAGTATATGGATTTTGTTTAGAATTAAGTGTGTTTCTTGTATGCAGCATATTGCTGGATCTTGCTTGTTCATCCATTCTGCCAGTCTTCTGCTTTTGATTGGTGAATTGAAACCATTTACATTGATAGTTATAACTGATAGGTACTGACATATGCTGTCATGTTAATTTTCCTGTCACTGGTTCCCTTTTCTCCCCTCTGTTTAATTACTGCTTTGTCTGATGGATTCATTCTTTTGCAGTTCCTAAAGTTGTGGTCCTTGTTGTTTCTTTCTAGAATGTCCTTCAGAACATTTTGGAGTGCTTGTTTGGTGGTCGCAAATTTCTTCAGGTGTTCTCTGTCATGGAAGTATCTTACTTCTCCATCAATTTTGAAAGATAGTTTTGCAGGGTTCATCAATCTGGGCTAGAGTTTGTTTTCTTTTAGGGCTTGAAATAGTTCACTTCAGGATCTCCTTGATTTGAGGGTTTGTGTTGAGAAGTCTGCTGTGATTCTGATGGACTTTCCTTCATAGGGCATTTGTTTCTTTTCTCTAACAGTTTTTAATACTACATTCTTGTGTTACATTTCCAGAATCTTCACTTATATGTGTTGGGGTAGATTTTTTAGCATGGCTAATTGAAGCTCTATATGTCTCATTTATCTGTATGTCAAGTTCTTTTCCCATACACGAGAAGTTTTCTTCCATTACTTCTGTAAACAAATTTTTTATGTCGTTTTCACTATCTCCTGACTTTTAATTGATGCTGATCAATCTTGTATTAGTCTTCTTTGAGTCATGTAGCAGCTGTTGAGTTTTATTTTTCATGGTCCCTTACTATTTTGAAGAACTCTTACTTTTCATGAACGCTAATAACAATCTTGTCTTTTATAAGTGAAATTCTGTCTTCACATTGTTTCATTCTACCACCTATACTTTCAATAGAATTTTTAATCTCCTGGATACCTATTTGTATCTGCTTCATGGATTCCACTTTTTGCTATGTTGGGTGTTCATGGTCTCCATTTCTTTCCTATGTTCGGCATTCATGGTTTCCATCATTTTCCTAAGCTCCTTTTTTTTTTTTTTTTTTGGTCTGTGTCTGCTTTAGAGTGACTAATCATGTCTTTCATCTCTGTAGTTATGTGAAAAATTGTTTCTGTTTTGATTTTTTATACAGCCTCAGCCGCTGACCTCTAGGTTTGTCTCCGGTGAGTTGGAAGTCTCGGGTTGCATCTTGCTTATGTGTCTTCTCATTTTCTTTTTTTTTTTTTTTAGTTTAATTCCTGGGTTTATGCTTGTCAGTTGCTTTTGGTAGGTAGCTTTATTGCTACTATCAAGAACCCTTTGCAAATGACTGCTTCCCTTTGCAGATGTCTTCCAGGTGTAGCTGGTTTTGGGGTTTTGAGTTTGTTACAAGATCTACTTCTTCAACTTGTTGGGGCTGAGAAGTTGCTGTCTATTTGCCCCAGCCCCTGGTTTTTTGGCCCTGGCCTACAGTGTTGTTTATGACCCTCAGGCAATCTCAATCTTGGTATACATGTAAGAACAACTGATTAGAACAATTCTGTTGCTTTGGATAAAGAAGTACAATCAGTAATAACAGCAGCATCAAACAAAGGCTATAAAATGACAAACTGTGGTAACTATTAATTTTCCACCTTTAACCATATGAACTTGATTTGTGGTTATATAGCAATATCTGAAACAAACCAGAAACTCGTATATACTAAGTATGCCCACAATATGGCGATTTTACCCTCAGGAGAGAAAATTCAAAAGGGATTAGGAGGAAAAAATAAAGAAATAGAACAGGAAGAAATGAGGAGTAAGGCTGAGGGACAGGGGAAGATTATGCAAACATTGAGAAATGAGCAAAGAAGAAAGGAGTGAAAGAAAGAAGGAAGAGATAAAAACAAGGACAGAACAAAACAATAACAATAAAAACTAGAAACAAATTTCATATTCATATAAAATAAGAAAAAAACAAGAAAAAAGAAAGAGGAAAAAGAAAAAAAAGAAAAACAGCAAAAACAACAGAAAAAAAAATCCACTTCCAGGCATGTCTCTTCTCCCACTGGTAGAGAGACTAGGCAGGCCCAGATCTGTATTGATTTATGGCCAGGTAGTTTGTAATTCCACTTGGGCTCAACAGTCAGGCTTCACCAGTTCCACTGAAGTTCAGTCTGGTGTCTGATTTTGAGGATGGAACCTGATTTGTTTGGCTAGAGACACACTGTGTGTCTCCTGCCAGCCTGGACTTGGCTCCTTGACCTGCTCCCAACTCGTGCTTCAACTCACCTCCACCTTGCCCAGGAGGAGAGCCACTAGCACCTTCTCTGAGCTCAGCTGGCCTATTCCCAAGATGGCAACCAGACAATTGCCCTCTCCAGAGGAACGTCTGAACCCAAATAACTCACCAGCCACTGCAGTCCGCTGTTCCACCATTCCATGGGGTGTCTTTCCATGGAGGCCTCTGGGGTCACCAGTAGTCACCATGCCTTGAGCCTCCTCTCCCATGCCACGAGCCGGGGCTCTGGGAGAAAGTGCCATCTGCCACCTCCTTCTTCTGTGCTAAGCTGAGGTCTCTCTTTTTCTCTCCCTGTGGGCTTCACTTCTCACTTCAGATCCCTGCTGGGTCCTGGGAACCCACTTCCCTCCTTCTTCTCTTCCTCACATTGCTATATTTCAGCATCTGGACAACATATCTCAGAGAGGTTGTTTCTCAGCTGTTCACTGCTCCACCATCTTCCCAGAAGTCAAGTTTATCTTTATGGCAGAGTAGGACACCACTGTACATAAATATCATATTTTCCTAATCCACTCATCTGTTGATGGACACGCATGCTACTTCTAAGATCTAGCTATTATAAATTGTGCTGCTATGAACATGGGTATGCACATATCCCATTTCTTGTTTATAAGAGAAAATCTTTTTTGTTGATGTCTTGTACTCCAATTAACTACTTTGAAGATAATGATATACAGTGTATTAACTATTGTTATTTTCTTATCATTTTGTTATAAAATCTTGTCTTTTATAAAAGAAAAAAGTAAAAAGAAATTTGCAGTTTTATTTTCAAGTGGGGGATTTTATAAGCATACTTTAATTTAGAAAATTATACCTTGTTATGGGTCCCATTTTCCTGTTTCTTCATATGTTTAGTGATTTTGTTATATGTTGGACAATATATCTAACTCACTGTATGGGTACAGAATGTGCTACCCTCATTTAAAGGATACTGAGTGTTGTTAACATTGGTAGTAAATTAGCTACAATGTTATTTTGAACCTAATGGGCTTAGTCATTTCTTTCTCAGGAGGGAATAGTTTCTTCCCAAACTTAGTCATGTGGAATTACCTCATTCTAGTAGCATCAGAACTTACTCCCCGACCTGGCCATTCTGGGGTCACAACTGATTGCACAAAGTATTCAGCAAGTCAAGTATTCAGCACCCACTTTGGGTTATTGGGATCCCTCTTAATGTAGCCCAGAACTGAACAAATGCTGGTGTGGTCATTCTGCTCTAGCCCTGTATCCAGTGGCCTCTGCTATTTGATGAAGTCTCCCCTGTGCCCATACAGTGCAGCCCCCAGCTAAGGACCTGCAGTAAAATGCCATGCATCTTCACAAGTAGTCACCTGCACATATTTTTCTTTTCTAACACCCTGCTCAACAAGTTCCACTTCAGAAGCCTAGAAGTCCAAATTCTAAATCCATAGTTCAGAGAGACTGTCATTCTATTTGGTGCTGCCTAACCACAATGTGCAGAACTGGGCTGCTGGACAGAAAGCTGGGGCTTTCATGAAGCTCAGCTCATATGCTTCCCTTCTTTCAGGGATCAAGGAACTGTACTGCCTTTCCATTAATGCCTATGTTCAGTTTTAAGTTGTTTTCAGTAGGAGAACAAGCCTGGATTCAGATGTAGCAAAATGGCTGGACAGAGAAGCCTCTTTCAAATAATATAGTCGAATAGAAACACAATGGAAGTCACATCTAATTTGAAAATGTCCAGTAATTGCATTTTTTAAAAAGTTAAAATCAGTAAGTGAAAGTAATTTAAGACTGCATTGTATTTAATCCAGTATATCCATAATGATTTCACTGTGTCATTAGTATAAAACTGGACATATTTCACATTATTCTCTATACTAAGTCTTCAAAATCATGCACATATTTTACACAGAGAGCATACATCGATTCATCTAGAGGCATTTCAAGAGTTTACAAACCACACGTGGCTAGAGGTCACCATGCTGGACAGAGCAAGTCTACAGTTTCCTTCTGCACATTAAAATCTGAGAAACACTAGACAATAGCTTTTTCGAATACATTACTAGGACCCCCAAGAATAGTAATCAATGCATGCTTGCTTTATTCAATTCTCTGTAGCAGAAAATGCTCAGGTCAAAAACTTCCTTTTTTCATCAAAAATTTAGACTGATTTTAAATTTTACCATCACAAACCAAAGTAGCTGTTACAAAGGTAACAAGTTAATGCCACTCAACTGAGAATTAGTTATTAACATTCCAGCTCTCCCTGAGTGTTGAACATTTATTTAATGATGTGACCTTTCTAAGGTCTTGATTTCCAAGTCTATGATGTGAACAAAGCTATAAACTGTCCTGGCCAGGATGCAGGGTGGTTTTAAATTGACTGGAGAACAGAATTATCTGAAAAGGTCCCACATGAATCTTCTTTAGCGGCCTACCACTACCCAACTTGCTATTCATTTCTGCAAGGTCAACTTAATTTTCACTTTTGAAATGCAAAGCTATGTGTTCCTGAGGCCCACAAACATATCACTGTTCTGCTTCTGAGTCCCAGCCTTGCTTACCTCAGGGCTTGGCTCAAAAATCTCTGGAATGAAAAGGCCCAGATCAACAGAGAGCAATTTTTTTTTAAATGGATAGCAAGTGTAGCAGATATTTGAATTAGATGAAATAGGAGAACAGCCATCCAGAAAGAGAAAATAACTTGCTTAGAAAGAGAAAAGAGAGAAAACTATCTAAAATGCAGAATGTTTTTAGGCCAATTACACCAAGTTACTGACGCCCATAATGGGCTGCTTTCCCCTTCCTCTGACTCCACTGGCATGTTAGCTGCCTTTCAGTTTCTTAAGTGGTCCAACTTCTCCTGCCTCAGGGCCTTTGTACTTGCCATTCTCTCTCCCTGGACTTCTCTCCTCATAGCTGTTGGCATGACTTGCACCTTTCCTCTCGTCAAGTTCTAGCACAAGAACCATCTTGGCAGAAAGCCCTCCCTGACAATATCATCTCAGTGGGTCCCTCCTTGATAGTTCCTAACACATGATCATGTGGATCTCTCTCCTAGTACATGGCACAGGTATGACCTGGTTCTCAGGAGATTACAGCTTTGTAGTCTGCTTCTTTAATAAATAAATGCATAAATAAATAAATAAGTTATTTGAAGACAGGGAAGTTCTCTTTAGTATCTGCTCTTTTCTGCAGGACCAAGCCCAGTACCTGGTCTCTAAAAGATTTCTTCCTGTACATTTATGGTATGATCAAAAAATACAGTGAATGTTTAAATTTGTGTTCCAGTAAAAGATACATTGCCATTGCCATTAATCCCCCTCAAAATACTCCCCCACACTTCAAACACCCTTATCCAATCATTCTTGACTCTTTCTGAAGCAGTTCTGGAAGAACATTTGCCTTCCGTAGTCATTTTGACTTTGAGGAAGATCCAGAGGAAGATCCAGAATTTGCACAGTGACAGATCAGGTGAATAAGATGGATGAAGACTCGCCACAATATTTTTACAAGCCTGTCTTTCCATTAGATAGCACTTGATCGCACTCATGAAAGAGGACTTCCAGAATTGCTTTAGAAAGTGACAAGAACAATGGGATAAGTGTTTTCAGAGCCAGGGGTAGTCTTTTGAGAGGAATTACTGGCAATATGTCTTTTACTGTAATAATTTTTTATTTAAATAGTCACCAGGTATTTTGATCACCCCTTGTACATGTTGACTCTTTTGTGAATGTTATGTCTTTGAGTTGCGGAGATCTTTGACAGAAGACAATAACAAAACCTTCTCAGTAAAAACCAATAAAAAGTCAGACCCAAGGGCCTATTGCTAAGAACAGGAAGGGCAGATATGGCTCAGCAGTACCTTTTCCTGGGAGCAGACTCCGTATTGACTTGAGTATGGGCCCAAGGTAATAGAAAGATAGTTTAGAACATAAATTCTTGTCTCTGTGATCTTGGGCATATTATTTAAGTATCCTTGTCTGTTCTTCCTCCTACAACAAGACTAATAAAATATCTACTTCAAAAACTATAAAGTTTAAATAAGATAATGGATTAAAAGCATAAGGCATGATACCATGCTCAACACATGGCCACTATCAACCAAAAGAACTGTCAGAAAATGAGCCTCCCAGCTCCAGCATGAAGGTAAGGGTCCTAACTCCAATGGCCTTGGCACAAAAGGTCCCCTTTGCACACTCTGTTGGCATGCTGAGATATCATCTGGAAATTCTGAATGACATCTTTCTCATGTATTGGTGAACTTTCCTTTTTTTTTAAACAATTCTCCATTACATTTCAAATGGGGCATTTAATCCCTTGGATTTGATTTCCTGGCTGAAGTAGAAATAGAAAATGCAAGTAAACACCATATTGGAGATCTGAGTGCTCAATGAATTGCAGAATTCTTTTCTCATTTGTCATAGAAAAAAAAATTTTGAAGAACGAAGTTAAAACTGTTTACAAGAAAATCAAACTAAGCTGCTTGTGAAGCAATTACTATGGAAGAATTTCCCCCATTCCTTATAGCTTTGCCATCTTAATACCAAAAGGTACTAGACTGCAAATCACTTATTTTAAATAGCAGTCTCATAATCCTTTACAAAATCTCTCCCCAGCATTATCAGTGGGAAGGTTTGTACATCTCACAATATAATGGGGACGAAAATCACCTACCAACCTTTTGCCACTGATCTGTGAGAACATCACACAGTGAGCTAGCAGAGGATGGTAATTGCATTACCCTATTTCCTGGAAATCCTGATCAACCAGAACTATCAGTTCAGGTTTGGGCCGCATTTCTACTGGCTGTGACCAGCTCCTACAGCCTTCTCACATTGGATTCAAAACCTACCATGGGGCTGAGCCTGCTCCGAGTGCATGCTTTCCGACAAAGTTAATCCTTGACCCATGACAAGCACACTCCAGGATATGCCATTCACAGGTTTTAACTACTCGAGTGTTACCCTCAGTTTAGAGTCCCATGTAAAGTATCCAAGGGCAAATGTCCCAGAAGTGACAAACACTGTACCTGTTCATCAGGATCTCCTAAGCCTGTCTTACAGCTTTTCTCATCTCAAATGGGGAGACGAGAGACTTTTTCATGAGACCCACCTATTCTCTTCCTTCTGTGTCCTCCTCCATCTAATAATAAATTACATTTCTATGTTAAGAAAAAAATGTGTCATAATCACAGAGAGTTTGAGGGATGTGGGGGTAATCAAGGAAAAATGCATATGCCCATAAGAGGCAACAGTACACAGCAAATTTAAGTGGGTGGCATTGGACAAGGTGGCCTAAGAGTAGACAACTATGGCAGCATGAGACCACCCAAAGGCTTTCACAAAGACACTACCATCAAGTAGGGAACAGTGGGTCACAGAACTCCTGGGACAGGGGTGTTGTATTGATCAGAGATGGGGCTACTGCTTGGGTGGTGTCACTCAGGGAACAGTAGGAAGTCTCTGGGTCTGAGAAGTTGGAAGTGCTGGAAATGCCTGGGCCGTTCTAGCTACAAAGGCCTATGGCATCAATGGGTAACCAAAGGGAGGTTTTGCAGGTTATGTAGACAGGTTCTAAATGGCCAAGAATCTGCTTGCTTGGCCTATTTTTAACATAACTGGATGTGTTTTTAAAAATTGAGTTTGGCAAGAATAGGTTGAACTACCCTATCTCAGCCTATTATGCAGAAACCAGTGACCAAGAAGCCAGTCCCCAGAGGCAGCTCAGGCTCATTTGAATAACAATCACATCCTTATTGAAAGCACAGTACAAGGACAATGCTGCCCACAGCAGAGGGGTCCACCTGAGATAGTCTGGAAACCACCCCTCTGGGGCTGTACCCCAAGTAGGCAAGGCACAGATGACCCCCCAGAACTGAAGAACTCAGGCTCTGAGAGTGCTATCCAGCAGGAAAAGATCAGTCAATTTGTAAGAGAAACAGGAATCTGGTCACAAAGCAAGTCTCAACACATTCAAAAAGAATGAAATCATACCATGAATCTTCTCTGATCACAAAGGAATAAGACTATAAATTAGTAACAAGAGAAACTTCAGAAACTATCTTAAATTCGTGGAGACTTAACAACATGCTTCTGGACAGAGAAAGGGTCATTGAAGGCATGACAAAGAAATTAAAAATGTATTGAAATAAATGAAAATGGAAATTAAAAAAACGTATCAAAACTTACAGGATAATCAGTACTAAGCAGGGAAAAAAGTACAGTACTAATGAGGAAGTTTATAACAATGAATGCCTACTTCAAAATCTAGGAAGATTTCAAATAAACAACCTAATGATGCATCTCAAAGACCTAGAAAAGCAAGAGCAAATCAAACCCAAAAAATCAGAATAAGGAAAGAAATAACAAATATCAGAGCAGAAATAAATAAAATAGAGACTAAGAAAACAGTACAAGAGATTAATGAATAGTTTCAGTTTTGATGCCAAACACCTCAGATCAAAATGTTGACCAATAACAGAAGCTTAAACTGTGTGGCTTGACCAGGCAGTGCTCTGGGTCAGCCATGGCCTGCAGGGCAGCCTCTCCCAAACTGTTCAGACTCCCGGGCAGCTAGAAACCAGTGGCTATCTCATAAAGAAAGGCACCTTTGTGACCAAGCACAAGCACAGGCTTGTTTCCTACACTTTTTAAGAGCTTAATCTTAAACTATTAATTTTTATTATGATAAAACATGTAACTTACCTTTTCACTATTTTAAGTGTATAATTCAGTGGCATACAGTACATTCGTGATGTTGTACAACCATCCCCAGCATCATTTTCCAGAATGTTGTCATCTTTCTAGACAGAAACACTATAGGCTCAAGAATAATCTCCATTCCTCTGACCCCAGGGCCTTGTATCTTCTATTCTACTTTCTGCCTCTCACTGTGACTATTCTAGTGCCACCTATAAGTGGAAACATACAAAATGTGTCCTTTTTTGTCTGGCTTCCTTCACTTAAGTTTTCAAGGTTCATCCCTACGGTAACATGTGTCAGGATGCCATTCCGTTTTATGGCCAAATAATTTTCTATACCACATTTTTTCTCCATTCATCCATGGATGGATCTTCTGCTTGTTTCCACCTATTGGCTACTGTAAGTAACGCTGCACTGAACCTTGGCATACAAATATCTTCCTGACCCTCCACTTTCAGGTGGCTATATATTTAGAAATGCAATCTTGTGATAATTCTATGTTTAGGTTTTAGAGGAACTTCCTAAAGTTTTACAATGTTTCCAAAGCATCTCCCTAAGTTAGAGCAAAGATATTTTTTAACAGATAACAGAAGTTGCTTATGTATTTTCAATAGTGTGGATTTTTTTTAGGGTTGTGGGAAAATAGCTTCATTTTTCAAATAGTGGTATTTTAGTATTTTTAATGATTCTCATCTACTACCCTGAAGTTTATTGGCAATAGCCCTGGTGCTTTAATTAGAGAGGATATTTTCACAAAGACATGCATGTACATGTGTGCACAGACTCGGATCACATTCTGCAACCCTGCAGAATGAATGACAAAAGTACCACAACCTTTCTCCCCACTAACTGAAAGATAAAGTTACTGTCCTCCCTTTATGAAAGAAGAGCCAGTGAGCCCCAGAGCGCTGAGTCAGGGCACCTTCCCACTGTCAGTCAACCTTTAATAGGAAAAGGATGCTTCAGGAGCCCCAGTCAGCACAATATGAGCCTGCACACCACACCAGCCATGTAGTGAAGTGGCTCTGAAGCAGATGCAATGTCTTATGAGACAACGCAAATGAGAAGATGGTAAAAACAGCAGGAGAGGGCTATAGAATTCATTAAATTCATTTGTTCATCCAAACATTCCCAGCCCAGCATGAGCTGTAAAAGGCTCCCTTCAGAGTGTGTGAGTGAGTGAGAGAGAGGAATTCCCTTTCAGACACCACCCTTAGCAATCAGTGACGGAGACAACACCAGTTATTTAGGACTTTCTCCATTGTCAAGAAGCTCCCAGACTAGCAGAGGAAGAAATCAAGTCAATAAAAGACATTTAGAAATAAACATGGTGGCACATGCCTGCAATCCCAGCACTCTGGGAGGCTGAGGCAAGATGATCTCAAATTAAATCCTAGCCTGGGTGACTTAAGGAGACCTCATCTCAAAATTTAAAAAAGTAAAATGAAGGGGGCTGGCTATGCAGCTCAGTGCAAAGGATCCAGGTTAAATCCCCTGTAACACATACGTGCATGCACACACACACACACGCTCTCTCTCTGTCTCTCTTTCACACGCGTGCACACACACACACACACACACACACACACACACACACACAATCCATTGAGTACTAACACTGTCCTAGGCATTTTTCAGGTGTTGTCTCATTTATTCCCCTCTCGTACTATACAGAAAGGTATATTAATTACCCCCCACTTGATTACTGAGGAAGAGCCCTGTCAGAGAGACTAATTAACTTATTCAAATGCACACAACAGTACAGGGGCCAGGGGCAGGTTCTAGGCCCCTTGGCCACAAAAGGTCCCACAATGTTGCGCTCCCTGCCCAGACGCAAGGATGCACATGGCTGTGTTGAGCTTTAAGGGACCAGCAAGGGCACCCCCTCCCTGTCCAAAGTGGGAACACATTCTAAGCACATGTAATTCACTGATGGACACCCATAGTGGAAGGACAGTGGGGCAGGATCCTGGGGGCCTGGAGTGTGGGGGAACCAGGTATAGGACCGGCATAGGTTTAGCTGTCAGACGAGGGCTGCATTCTTTGCAGATGAGGAGCACTGTGTGCTCACAGCCAGGGGCAGAAGGGCAAGCTGGCACAATGCTGCAAGAAGCCTTTCACAAAGGTCTTAATCCCACCACATGGAAGGATCCTTCATGGCCTACTCACCTCTTCCAGGGCCTATCTCTTCATACTATCATACTAGCCACTCCTGAATTTCAAAAGGGACACATCCAAATCGTAGAAGAAAGTGATCAGATAATGGATGGTAGACATAATTTCTAATATTTTCAATTGTCTGAAATGCTTAACCAACACCCGAACTAAGGGTACCCTGTCTCCTGAGTTTTAAAGGTAAGAGTGATGCACCTTTTGTGTGTTTTTTTTTCCTTTTAATTTTTTATTTTTGCCAAGAACATGTGTCCTTCCAAAGATGTCCACAAATTCCCAGGAATTACTCTCTCATAGTCATTTCTAGCTTTAACTGTCTATGTCAGCACAATGTCAATGTGCTGAACTCTCATCCTTTACCTTACCCCAAAACAGAACTCAGCATCTTAGCCTTGATTAATCCATGACTACTCTGAGAAGGCTTTGGTTGG
The DNA here is from genome assembly GCA_004026905.1 of Hystrix cristata. NCBI lineage: Eukaryota > Metazoa > Chordata > Mammalia > Rodentia > Hystricidae > Hystrix > Hystrix cristata. The sequence continues at coordinate 238,922 of PVJO010000183.1, forward strand.
AGTACAAGGCTTTGCTGATGTTTTGGAACAGTAGAGGGCTTTTACATCTGGGGTATCACTCTATTCAGAATCAGATCTCTCAAGCCATGGCTCCTGGAAGGAATCTTGCACCTACCACTGGGAATCAGCTCAATAACTTTTCTGCAGAGGCTAGTCCTCTTTCTCCAGTCTCCTCTTATCATCTCTTCTCTACTGTCCTCTTCTTTAAATTCCTAGTAATATATTATTCATAGAGGCTATATTTTCTTCTCTATCAGCTAAGATATGTGTACATGCAGACAGCAAGAAGCCTAACTCAAACTCAATTAAACATGAATAAAATATGTTGGCTCATGTAAAAGGAAACCATGGGCACTTCAGTGTTTACACAGCCCAGTGGATTTTGTTTTACTTATTCTCTAATTATCTTTATTCTGCTCCTCTCCTTGCCTATATGGGCTTCATTTCCAGGCAGGTGGTAAGGTGGCTGTGGCAGGTGTGGTTCTCATTTCCATGTATGCACAACCTCCACCACAACGCAAGGGAGCATCTTCCTGTGGCCCTCTCAGGAGCAAGAGACTTTAATCAGCTGTCTCTAGAAAGAGATATTTATGTCTTATTTGTGCACATTGTGTTAACTTCCTATCTTTAACCACCCTTTGTGGGCTGGGAGAGTCTGTAGCCCAGGATGGCAAAGGCCTGAATTTGCAGAAATTATCATGAGCATGCTAGGTCAATGGTTGGAGAATAATGACCCAGAGGCCAAGCCCAGCCCTCTGCCTACTTTTTAAAATAAACTTTATAAGTGAGAAATCAGTAGTTATGAGACTGACTATATGGGCCACAAAACAAACGGTTGTTTACAGGTAAAGATTTGCTGACCATTGGCTTTGACTAATGAGATGCTACCACTGAATTCAACTCAGCACTCATATTACCTGGCTGCTATGTAACAGCAGAGTAATAAAACAGATGTTAAAGAGACAGCAAGAATGCTCACTAAACTCCACCCCTTGAGCCAATCACTATTCATAAATAAAAGACTATTCTGTCAGGATAGTCTTGCTATTTCATATGGCCTAAACTCATTTTGCTTTGTAAACTAATAATAAATAGGTCTTTTTTTTATCCTAGAGCCTTTCTCTAGAAAAATAAAAAGTTTGCAAGTCTATATGAGCTTTCCGAATTTTTTTTTCTCTGAAACTATACTGAGCAGTAAAATCCCAAACATTGAAGTTTTTACCCCACAGTATGCCAACTATTTCTGATCAGAACCCCAGACATTAGTCATCCTGAATGACAAGAGTTCTGCAATAAATCTCAAAGGAGTTCGGCACTGAAGGGCAAGGTAGACAAGTCTTTATTATTTGTATGCTAAAACAGGATCAGGAATAATGAAGTTAAGGCAGTATTAGTGGTCCACAATCAAGCACCTCTCCCACAAAACTTCATGCCACACAAAATTAAAAATAAACAACTATAAGTACAACTGCAGCAATTATTGCCTTACCAAAGTGTAAACAATGAGGGTCAAAATACCACACACAATAAAAATAGACACTCAAGCTAGGATTTTCTCACTGCCTTCAGTTTCAAAGACACTCCTCCTATTTAATCCCACATGAAGTATTATTTCTAACTGTGTAGAATGGAAATAACACTCATCCAAGAATCTAACTGTAAAATAACCAATAAAGGAAGAATTTCCTCACTGACATCAGATCATCTTGTAATTACACAAACTTCTTTTCTTTGAGACTGCTATGAGAGATAAAGGGAGAAAAGAAATATAACGAGTACATACTTATCTGGTGATTGACAACCAGGAGAGTGGTAAATAAAGACTCTCTCCCCAGGTGGCAGTAGTTTGAATACAATCATGCTTAGCCCTAAGTGAAGTCTCTTTGACAGAAAGCTGCTGTATTTAGAACAGCAGGATATCAACTTAAGGGTTTCAGATCATGGTAATAAAATGTCATTATTATGCTGGTGGTGATACAGGTTTCCCTGGGATGGGAGCAAAGGAGAATGGCCTGGCAGTGGAATAATAGATGTAAAGAGTACCAGAGAACATGGCTTCTCTGACTCCTTCAAATCAATTCAAGACAACAAACATTTAAAGAGTGCACATTGCATGTGAGGCATCATGTCGCTCCATGCTCCAAATGTGGGTGAAACCCAAGGTTCAGCTTCAATTCCTGCTTTCCCCTTCTCATTCCCTTACTGTGTCATTAATGCTGCCTTTCACTATAGCTGAAAGACTGACTTTGGGTTTCAGATCAACAGAGCTGAAGGTGGGCAGTTTCTGCTTTGCTCCGTCAGTAGAGCCCTATCAAGGCTGCATTTCCATGATGCTCATTGTGACAAGATGGCTGCACTTTCCCATCCACCCGTCCATACAGGAGGCATGGAGAAGGGTAAAGAAGCAGTGCCAGTTGCTGCTATCTAATTTTTATTAATACATAAGCCTTCCCCAAAATCATCCCCACTAAACTTTCCTTTTATGTTTCTATGGCTGACTGAATCACTGGTCTTGACTACTCTCGTCCTTTAGTAGTATTAATGGTGAAGTATTTCTCTTGTGGCCACGTTGACATTTGATCTTGGGTTTGGCCATATAATCTGCTTTAGGTAATGGGATGTTACAGGATTTGGTGTGGGTGGAAGTTTAAGGTGTGCTTTCACATTGGCCTTGCCATCTTATACATCTGTAACTCATTATAAGAAGCAGATGGCCCACAAATGAGAGACACCACAGGTAGATTTGAACTAGCATTGCAGCTTGGAGTCTGCAACCCAGAATGGACTAGCCACGTTGTATTACTATGGCTGCTAACCCATGGATCTGTGATAGGAAAAAAAGATGAGTGATTACATTTTAGGATGCTTTATTACACAACATTATGGTGACAATAACTGACTGATACAATTTTGTTGGCTGAAACTATATCGTGTGGCCACTCCTATGCCCAAAAGTAGTTAGAAGAGCAAGCAATAAACAACAAAGACTTCAGAAGACAATTTGAACTGTTCAGATTTTCCATTTCCAGTTCACATTCTACAAAATTTCCAAACCAGCATGCCCCTTCAAGATGCTATCTCTTCCAAATATCTGCTATACCTTTTGTTTTGACATGCACTTTATACTAAACTCTGTGCATGCAAAACTAACTCAACTCAATCTCTTAACTCAAAACTTATGCCCTGACTTCCTTAACAGGCATTTATTATTCCAGTGATAACTATTCAACATGTCAAGGTTAACTGTGATTTCTCTATTGGGATTCATAAATTAGATAAGTATTATAAGTAACATTTATTGTATTTGTTCATTGAGCACTTACAAAATTCTTGGCAATTTTCACAATGCTTACATACATTATATCATGTAATCTTTATAGCAGAATTTCTGGAAGCTCGTGTAATTTATTATCATCCTCATTATTATGCAGGACTCATAGATAAATGTGTACCTACTAGCTATTGGCAGATCCAAAATATAGCAACTATTGGCTTCAAAACCATTCTGCCACTGAGCCAAGTGTTTTATGTGAACTATTCCATTCAATTTGTACATGAATTACTTTTTAATGAAATCAGTTAATAAAAGATAAGAAAGATTAGATTTCAACAATTCTTTAATAACCACACCTTCAGTATATGTTTGTTAAGTTCAGAACTACTTGTCTGGGTCAAGTATTTTAGGTGAATTATTTTTATCCATCTATACATTTATCCCCTTTGTCAAATCACTTAATGGAAGATAAGAGAGATTACACTATACTGATTCTTTAATAATCATACTTTTAGCATGTCTCCATTTCTGACCCCACTGATCATAGCAGAGCAGCTAAAAAGGTCTTCCTTTCTTGCTTCTTCTCATTCCAAATTATTCTCCATACTGCCCTAAAATTAAGTTCATTAATGTACTGAATTTACACACACATTATCACATTTTTCCTTTGCCCTACCTCGACCAATTTTAGAAATATGTAATTTGTTTACAAGGTATGTTTGTTAAAACCCACAATCATGGAGGTTTGCCCCACAACTGCAATGGCACATCCCTCTAAGAAGGCTAAATTATATAGTGAGCATCCTTTTATAGTGAGCATTCCATTCACACTGACAAAGTGAATGGAAGTGAAATAAAAGAACTTTTTTTAGAAACTTGTGAGTTCAAAGGGCTTTGGTGGTTTCAGAAACAAATTCTGCTGATCAGCTGAAGGATAAGGGCTTCAGTGAAAAAAGTCCACTCCAGTTTACTCCCAAGTTAGTTCTAACAACACTGGACTATAGGCTGAGCCTCAGGAACAGGCAATTGTCCCAAAGTTGATATGATACATGACCTGTATGTACAACTATGGTGTTCTCACTGGTGGTGATGTCTCTCTGCTCTGGCTGCTCCAATATCCATTCTGATGAGTCAGTCCATGTGCCAGACTCCTCATTATGAATTATGAATATCATTCTTGTGTTAGCATTTCCCTATGGGAAAGTCCCAATCCCTCAGTCATTATTCATCAAAGTAAATCATACTTCCTAACTCCAGAACGATATCTGATCTCCAAATCTCATTCATATAGACCATAAGAATCCCCTAAGTCCCTATGAGTCTTTATTTTCAAATTTCAAAACTCTATTAATTGCATTGTCCATTTCTCTAAATAAGGATTTGAAGTTTCAACCTAATTGACATTTCGGGCCAGATAATTCTCTGTTTTGAAGACTGTCCCGTGCATTGTAGGATGTTTGGAAACATCTCTGGCCTCTACCCCCCCCACACACAGGTATGACAACTAAAAATTTCTCCATAGATGGCCACATGTCTTCTGTGGTGGGCAAGTCTGCCCCTACTGAGAGGCATTGCTCTAGAACCTATCATTTTTCAGGACGGAGACGACAACCACCTTTGCTTCTCCTCTCTCCTGTAACAAGAGAGTGGCTTGCCCCTAGGAGGTGCTCAGTGCTAAGCAGATGAATTTCACATTCTCATGGATCCATCTTAATTGGAGGGTTTTGTTTTTTGAAACAGCCCAGTGGGTAGTTGTTTTAATCTGCCATTAAGTCCACATGATTGCACAAATAACTGCTCATATATACACTCTGCTCAGGTATCAATTGTGTGTGGGCAGCAGACAGAATTCTGCTCCTCCTAACAGGATCATCTTCTGAAAAGGCAATCTTTTATTTTATCTTATTTTATTTTATATATGTTTTAGTGCCTACCTAGAATTCTGCGGTATTCTCCTACAATCATTAATTTCCAGAGATGTTATTTATGAAGCTGTGAAGAACTGTGATACTGCAAAGAAGTCACTGTAACCTACAGGGGAAAATCAGCGTATCAGAGAGCTCTTAAGAATAACAGATCCAAAAATAATCAAGAGTATACAGAAAAACAAAAATGAGAGGGAAAAAGTCTATTGCAATCATCCACAGAATATGCCCTTTTCTACGGACAGCAGATATGCTAATAGATACAATACTGGTGTTTTAAAATCTTTGGTTTTATAAAACATGAGGTTATTACAAATTCCATGTGTGGTATTAACACTATTTTGAGAAAATGACAACTGTAATTATTAGGAACTCAAGATACACAAAAAATGATTTTCAAATATACAGAGTAAAATCACATGACTGCAACAGGCAAAAAGCTCAATATTTGACTCAGTTCAACAAGAGTTCTGCTCTTTTTCAGAAAAATTTATATAATATCCTGTTTGACGTAAAATTATAAAAAAAGAATGTAACTTATCCCTAAGTCAACTTTTTAAGCTAAAATGTTGTACAAAGATTCCTGTGGCATTTCAGCTGCCCTTAAATTTTAATAATACTGATAAAATATTCTACCATCCCCAGCCAAGTAATTTTTTATCTTTAATTGGTAAGCCCTCATTTATTATTTCTAAAGCATAAAAATTCTAATATCTAGGATTTATAACTCACCCAGGCAATTGTGACTGCAAATGTATTTTTAAGTGCACTAGAACATAGAGAAAGCAAATGAACACTGGGGAAATTTAAGTTTTGACTACAATGGAAAAAGAGTTCTATGACAAATATATCATTGACTAACTATATTATGCCTTATAAGTTAAAAAAAAAAAAAACCTTCTACAATCCCTAGGGCACGAGGGAGGATAAGAAAGGGATTTTTTTGGAACAAGAACAAGTCAGTAGAAGAGACTCATGTCTCCCCAACATGATATTACTACTCATCATTTCAGAGCTGACAAAGGAAAAAAGCCTAAAATTTGGCATGACAATTTAGTGAAATACAAATATCACACATTGATTCACAGATGATCCATAAGTGCTATCTGCTGCAGGCATTTTTATTAATAATATAGCATTTACTATAATATTAAAGGGGAAGAGGGACAAGAGGCTTGCAGTAAAAAAGCATTGCTCAGAAATACCCAGCCTACTACTGACACTGGTAGAACTGTTGAGACCAGATTCACATTTTGGAAGAAGAGGAAAAAAAAAATTCCATTTCTAACATGCAGTACTAAGCTGTGTACTGGTCATCCAACGATATTAGGTCCTAATATCTGTTACTCGTAAATGTTACCTTAGAACGAAAAAGCGTCTTTGCAGATTGTGATAAATTAAGGCTGAGATGATGAGATGAACCAAGGTTACCCAGTGGACCCTAAACACAATCACAAGTGTCCTTACAAGAGACAGGCAGAAGGAAATGTGATCTATACATAAGAAAAAGTGAAAAGATGTAGGCCCATCTTGGAGGAATGAAGCGCTTGGCCAGAGAACACAGCAGCCCTCCTAGGCTGGAAAAGGCAAGGAACAGATAGTCCTCCAGCTTAGTGACACTGACTTTGGATTTCTCGACCTAGAATTGTGACAGAATAAATATTATTATTAAATAATTATTTTGGGTACCTAAAGTAGGATATAGTTAATGAGACCTAGAATGTACTATTCATCTATCTAGCTGTCTATCTATTCTTCCATTCACCCATGCAGTTACATACACATCCATCCATTCAGCCTTTCATTCATTATTCCACTCATCCTTCTTTCCATCTGTCTATTCAGTTACCCACCCACATACCCATCCACCATCCATTCATCCCTGATCCCGTTCCCCCCATCTATCCATCCTATACTGAGAGCAGTTTGAACTAATATTGCCTAGAAAGGGCAATTGCTAACTCCATTTAAATAACAATAAGAAGGTATTAATACTATGGCAGTATGTTAGGGAGCAAATTCAGCAATACTCTGACATCACTAAAGCTCAGGTCTAACTTCAGAGGCACGTGTGTCTTACTAAACAGAAAGCACCAATACATCCCCTGAGAAAATGGATGAGAGAGATTCTCTCTCAAGGAAGCAAGACCTGTTGACTCACCTGGAAAAGCACTTCATGGATAAAGGGAAAGAAGATTCCCAAGCCTTCCCAAAAAGATCCACAATGGATACCACCAGGCACCAAGGAGGTCACCACACCATAATGAGCAAAAAAGGCACAGGTGGTGACCCAGAAGAAACCTACAACAAGAAGCAAAGACCCAGCCAGCACTTGGCAAAAGCTGTGTGCCTCTCAGGAGCAAAATGAGAGGAGGCAGGTAAGTGAGATCTTCTCCAGGGATGCTGAACATGTTGGACTCATGCATATGTTCTGCATGCCATAATTCATCGTGGTTCTAGGAATTTCCTTAAAAAGGGAGTGGCATTTAATTTCCTTGTGCTATGGAGGTTTCCATGAATGATGTGCCATGCCACTTGGCAAGGAAGAGATTACACGAACAACTTTCTCAATGAACCTCCATGGACCACCCCTCCCCACGGATCAGCTCAGTTCTAAATCCTGAGTTTCTTCTTGTCATTCTTAAGGTAAAGAAAACAACAATGATAACTTCAGTCCTTTCTGTTATCTGTACCTTGAGCCAATTATTTTATTTTTAAGTGCCATTCGAACGAGATAGAGACATGCTCAAAAATCTCATAAATTTCCATCATAAATTTTAACAATTAAAAAAAAAAAACTAGGGGCCAGGGCTTTAGCTCAGTAGTTAAGAGTGCTTGCCTAGTAAGTGCAAGGCCCTGAGTTTGATCCCCAGCACCAAAAAAAAAAAAACAAAAAACCGAAAAAAAAAACACCAAGCAAAATTAAAAAAAAAAACTCACATATGAAAACAACATCAATGCCTATGGAGATGGTAAATGTGATGGTACACCCAAAATGATGGGCTATGAAGGACCATTAGGTTTATCTGCCTGAGAAACATTTAATGATATGGGAGAAAACAGTCATAATAAAATGTAAAGGGATGACAGGAGGGTATATAAATATATACAGCTTGAGTCCAATTAAGTACTCATGTACTGACAGGAAAAAATAAACATAACGAGACCTACCAGAATGATGACAGCAAGTATTTCAGGCAATAGAAATTACAAGGAATTATCTTTCTTATAATTTTTTTCCAATTTCCAACTTTTCATCAGTTAGTATACAATATTTAATTTATTTTTAAATAAAATGAAAGACAGTTCCAAGAAAATAACTATACAACTATACAGTTCCAAGAAAATAACTATACAACTATACGGATATGACTGCTCATTTCTAAAACACATTAAATTTTTGGTTTGTCTTTGTTTTGCTTCCATCAGCACACCCACACCCCACCCTAGGTTGCCAGTTTTAAATAGGTTAAAATGGTATTATCTTCAATTCCAAAAATGTGGAACCTGCGATAATTCTGATAAACAAAACTCTGATTATTTTTTGTCCTTGTAAGCTATGCATGTTGTCACAGTTTGAGTCACAGTATAGGTACAAGATGCCAAGTACCTTCTAGCAATTGATGACTCATGAATTATAAATGGCTTTTGTTTAAAACAAATGATCATCTTAAACATTACTGCTTCCACCGGGTCCCAGAAGACACTGTATATATTCTCTAACATAGTAATTTGAGAATGGATGCTGGTCCCAAATGGGCTTTGAGAAATCAGACAAGATAGAGGTAGGAGGAGGGGTGAGACAGGTATAATTACTCCTTGGAACGGAGCTCAGACAAAGCCATTGTTATTGTTTTGATCAAGAACGTCCCCCAGTAGCCTCATGTATTCAGTAGCTGAGCTTTTAAAAGGTAATTGGATCATGGGGGTGCTATACTCATCCACAGATTAACCCCCTGATGAATCCATAGCTGAATGTGCTGTTGGAGGGTAAAGTCTGGTCAGAAGAGGTAGTTCACAAGGGGTATGACCTGGAAGGGTATATCACCCTCCAGGCCTCCTCTCTCCTCTCCCTGCTTCCTGGCTGCCATGATGTGAGCAGCTTTCCTCCTCTCTACCTTCCCCTTTCTGCTTTAGAAGCAGCTAACTATTGGCTGAATCCTCTAAAACCCATGAGCCAAAAAAGCTTCTCTTCCTTTAATTTGTGGATGTTGGGTATTGCGCCTCATCATTCACTTCTTGACTTCTGGATTTCTTCCTTCAACAGAAAAAAATACACTAAATGGTGAAGCAAATCTAGGAAATGACAAATTAGTAATGTTTGTTTGAAAGAGAATTAGCCCCAACAAGCCAAGGCACATGAGTAGTTTAGGCTCCTAAAACAGAAAGTAGAATATTTGCCTACTGGAAAACCATGATAAAAATCAACTTGAGCCTTGTCTTTTCTGAACCTTCATACAATGGAGTCCTATAATATATGGTCTTTTATATCTGACTTCTTGCTCTGCATAAAGTGTAGATAATGTGTTCCAGGATCCATTCATATTGTTACTGGTATTAGTATTCTGGCTTTCTATTTGACTCTTTGTTTTTGCTGAATTGTATTTTATTATAGGAATATAGCAAGCTCTGTTTATCTTTTCACCAGCTGATGGACATTTGGATTGTTTACACTTCTTGGCTATTTTGAATAATGTTGCCAGGAACAAAGTAGATTAGTGGTTGCCTGGAGCTGTGGGTGGGAACAGATATGGGTTCAAATAGGCAGAAAAAAAGGAGAGCTTGGAGGATATGGCAATGTTCTCAAATTAGACTGCAAATTTTCTAAATATAATTGATGTGTGAAGTTAAAATATGTGAATTTTATATTATGTAAATTCTACCTCTATAATGCTGTTTACGAAACCTACTTTAGGTATCCTTCTTTATTTCCAAAATGGCGTCACATAGCTTTTAGAACAGATATTCGTAATTTAAGCTGCAAGAGGGTCTCTTTATAATTCAATATAAGAAGCATTTTAAGCCCAAAGGGCAGAGTTTAAATGGAGCAACTAATCTTTCCACATTGTATACATATATCAAGGCATCACACTAAACCCCATAAATACATACGATTGCTATCTATCACTTAAAAATAATATTAATTCTTAAATAGAATAAAAGGAGAAGTGATATAGTAGTTTGGAAAAATAAAATCTCTTTCCTAATGAGAAGGTTTAAGAAGGTGGACATTGTAAATGCTGTAAGTCAGAACACAGTTTGGGGTTCTGAGCTGGAAGATTCAGGCAGGCTGAGCCCAGAGTGTTCAAACTCTGCAGGGTGAAAAGCAAGGAGCTATGTCAATGAGGTTGGCCCCCAGTAGGAGAGGGAAAATAGTGATCTAGCGTCCAAAGGAAAGATTCCCCCAATTTGAAATAAGCAAAAGAGGGGAGGGTTAGTTACCAAAAAATACTAATGTGTCAGACTTTAGCTGACCCCATTTCCTTTTATGTCCCCATTAGGGGACCTTTCCAATCACACCTGTGGTTATATTAGAAGAAGGTCATGTGACCAGTTCTTACCAATGAACTGGAGCTAGAAATGAGGATTTTCAGGTCTAAATTTGGCTGCTAAAGTTTCCCTCAAAGTGGTCAGCTTCCTGTCTCTTCCTTCTGTCTGTGGGCTGCATGATGCCAGAAGAACTGAATTCAGGGGAAAAAAAGAGCCAAAAGATGGAAGGAACATGACCTCCTCTTACTATTTGATTCAGAAATCTGCCCAAGAGTTTGCACTGGTTTGATCCTGGAAACCCCTGGGAAAGCAGCAGGAGTTTGTTACAGTGTTCTCCTGTCCTGAAGGACAGCAGTAGCAATAATAAAAGTTGTAATGTTATCACTGTGTCAGCATGATATTCAGGTGGGAGTAAAATCTTTTACATGGTCATCTCACTTAGCTTTCACCAGTAACTCCCATGAGATGGCTACTATTATCAGTCCTATCACCTTGCACTAAAAGACGACAGTGAGCTACATACTTAGCCCTTTTTTATTTTGAGACAGGGTCTCACTAAGTTGCTACATTGTCCAGGTAGGCTCAAATGTGAGCTCCTCCAGCCTCAGCCTCCCAGAGTACTGGGATTATAGTCAGAAGAAACTCCAAGTAACTTACCCAAAGTGACAAAACTGGTTACTGTCAGAGGCAGAATCAAACCCAGTGGTTCAGATCCCACATTTCATCCTCCCTCTAAGGCAGAATGGCTTGGAGAACTGGGCCTTCCCGCCACCCACAGAGTACACTTGGGATGTCCACACACATGACAACATGCTATGGCAGCATCTGTCTCCTCAATCAACAACCAGAGTCTCAACTTCAGCCTTTAATCCCTTTCAATGCCCAGCACAGCAGAGCATAGTACCATTGCTCCTAAGGACATAATTCCTAGAAGAGTGAAGAAGGTCCAGTGTTGCAAGAACCTGAACATACTACAAAGCCTACAGAGGAACCCAGGCCTCCACTACTTTATTTGAAAAGAACAAACAACCACATGTCACTTCCAAGGCCAGCTGTGTCTCATAAGTGAAGACACACAGCTTAGGAAGGGCTGATACAGTCTAAGAATGAAGGCTCAGTCTAAAAGGAGAACTACGAGATACAGTTGCACAGCTGTGCTTCACCGAGTCAAGGCAAAGATAAAAAATTTGCAAAGTAAAGCAGAAACGATTCAATAACTTTCATATCTGAGGTCAATGTCCCACATTAAAATGCAGATAGGATAAGCCAGGAGTTGTGGTGCACACCTGTAATATCAGCACTCGGGAGGCTGAGGCAGGAGGCTCACTGCAAGTTTGAAGTCAGTCTGGGCTCCATATACATAGCGGGATCCTATCTCAAAAAATCAGTAAACAAATAATAAATAAAGTGAAGGCAGTGAGGAAAAGACACAAACAGCCATTAACATTAAATTAGGGAAATTTTTCCTTAATCTCTTTATCCAAATCTACCTGCCTGAAAGGAAACTTTTCTTATGCAAAGAAAAATACCCTCAACCCTTAACTGTTTAGTAAGAAAAATACCCTCAACCCTTAACTGTTTACATGCCATTTAGTGGCCTGGGTTGTTGGAACATGTGCCCTTATAAAATTTAGAGGGATAGAGACTGAGGACCAATTTAGGTCTGATTACATCTGTTTTATACAGTATTAATTTATTAGAGTAATTAACAACCCCTCAGAATGGGCCCAGAGATGGCTCAGTCAACTTTCTTTCCTTCCCTCCTACCTTCCTTCCTTTTCTTTTTTCAAATATTAAGGATTGATCCAGGGCCTTCACCCTGATCTACATCCCCAGTCTTTTTTTTTTCCTCCCCTCAAATAAGACCTCACTAAGTCACTAAGTTGCCCAGGCTGGGCTTCTGCTTGTGATCTTCCTGCCTATGCCACCACGCCCTGCTCAACATTCTTTCTAAGAAAGAAAAAGACAGAGTAGGAGGGAGATGGGAGGAAGGAAGTTTTAACTAGACACGTTTCCGGGTACAAGCTTCAGCTGGAAGAGGGCAGACTGTTCTAATAACTTCTTGCAGGTCAAAACTCATATTGCTGTTCCGAATGCTTTAATTATGAGGAAATGAAATCAGGCCATTATGGTACACGTGTTGGAAACAAAATTCAGCAAGTGCAACAGTCACAGCATCTCAGGTCTTAATTATTAGAATGTGGAGCTCTCGAAGCCTGCTATCAAGCCAAAGCAATCAGCAGCTGCACCGGGCCTTTGAACCTGGCAAGGGCAGCATGCTCACTCCTGCAGCTGGCAGAATAATCACCTCCTAGCAGCAGCCAGCTTGCCCTGCAGGTCTCACTGCCCCTGCAGACAAGGCCAAGGGAGGCACGCACGAGTGCAGGAGTGGAGGATGTGGTGTTGGTTTCAGGGAAATAAAAATAATAAAAAGAGCAGAGGATAAAAAAATCATTATGTCCAAAGACAGCTATGCTATAGGGTTCCCTGTAACAAAACCAAATCCACACACCAATGCTAAGAGTGTCTTGTTTGGAATAAGGGTATGGCACACAGACAAGTGTTCTGTAACTACTATGGTTCTTTTTAAGCTATTATTCAGTGGAAAAAGAAGATTTTCCACTCAAAGGCCTACACCAACTGTGATGGCTGCTACTGCAGCAAGGACTATTCTCAAAAGGGAAAGGGAGAGAAGAGGAACCAGCACCCTTTAGATGTTCTCACCAGTATCAGCTCTTGGAATTCTAAGTCTTACTAGGAAGTCCATATTATACCTATTTTTCAGAGGAAGGAATGGACAAAGGAGATTTGCAGAAGTCAGCCAAGATCAAACTGCTAGCAGGTGACAAAACCGTTATCTGACCCTAACACTCTGTGGGAGGAATCTGTTCCCAGGAATAAGTGGTAATTGACCACTTTTGAGCTGAAAACTCCTTTGCACCCATGGAGAAGATACAGTTATCCCTCAGGAGTCTCTGTCCTCGGCCATTAAAGAGCACTTAGGAAACCTTCCTACAAAGATGTGATGTTAAGGATCTAGGCCTGGCCTGGCATTCGAGCCTCCCTGGGTTCCAATTCAAACTGCTTGTTGGCCAGCTTCCTGAACTGGACCAAGTTCATCACAATTGCTGAGCTTTGGATTCTTCATTTAGAACCTGGAAACAAAAGCACCACCATGCCTGTGGGTTTGCCACAGTGCTGAAGCAGACAATCCCCATGAGGTTTGCTTGGGATCAACACTTAGGAGTGAGTAGACATCCATTACTGTAGAAGAGTAAAATGAATCCAAACTGATTACCTTGAAGTTTGAAATAATCAATACAGACATACAAAAAACTGTGTGTGGTGGCTAGGAAGAGCCTTGACCCATCAAAGTGTCACACAAGAATACAGTGAAAAAATTAGGCCTGCCTCTCATTTCAGCTAATCTGTAGTTGACAATCATACCTGATTCCTGACATAAAAGAATGATATGGACCCAACACTCCTAAGTCTCACTTCCATGCACCCTTCTTTTCCCACACAAAGATGGCTCCAAGATTCTAAATGATAGAAAGCTACACCACTTGCTTGTAGGTAGAATGGCTCATACCCATTTTATTGGGCAGGGGCTGCAGTTCAGTGGTAGAGTATATACATGGGTTCAATATTCAACACCAAAACAAAATATACCCATTTTATTGTTTTCTATTAGGGTAAATGAAGTAAAGAGTAAAGAGCTTCTATATGGAAATAAAAAAGACTTCTTACCACTATTCCCTTAAATTATAGAGAAATCTTTGAAATAAGGGGTGGCTATATAGTGGCAAGTTAGAGTTTGTTTTCCTTTAATTTTTTATACAATTGTTCTTTCAGTACTGGGGATTGAACCAAGGACCTTCACACTGAGCTATATCTTCAGCCCTTTTTATTTTTTATTTTGAGACAAGGTCTCTGTAAGTCACTAAGTTGTCCAGTCTGGGCTTGTAATTGAAATCTTCCTTTCTCTGCCTCCCAGAGTGCTGGGATTATACTCATGAACTACCATGCCCAGTTTAACTATTTTTATTAATGTAAGTCACAAAACACAAAATTTACAATGCTAAAATGATATTTAGTGTAGTCACAACATTATGTAACCACCAATTTTATCTAGTTCCACAATTTTTTCATCAGCCCAAAAAGAGACCTATACTTACCTAGACAATTGCTCTTCATTTCTTCTTCCTCCCAGAACCTGGGAAATGCTCATCTGCATTTTCCCTCCATGGATTTACTTATTCAGGATATTTTATACAAATTGACAAAAATAAACTAAATTCTCAATTAACATTCATGGAGACAGTCAAAATGAACCCTTCCATGTCTACCTAGGTTAGGAGACCACATGAGATGACAGTTCCCCTGGAGCTTGAGTTCACACAGGCCATTACAATTTCATCATGGGATCATCTATATCACAAAAAACATCAAGCTGAAAAACAGACCAACACTACAGGTTTGATTCAAACACATGATAGGCCATCTTAACACTTTCCCTGGCCAATTTCCATTTGGACTGAACCAAGTGGATTTTTCTATGCCTCCAGATGAGTGCTGGCTAATGAGAAAAGCAAATTGGGTTCAACCAAATTTTCTTTTATGTAAATTCTAAAACACATTGCCCATTAGAGTCATAACACAACAGACTCTCAACCAGATGGAGGAACATTCTCTGCCTAGTGAAGAATCAGGAACCCACCTACCCAGCCCATCCTCTGTTGATTTAATTATGTACTATCAGAAATAAAGAACACAGCTTAGGGAGTACAGTCCAGGCCACCCCTCTACTGGGCTGATCCTTCCCAACTGTTTGCTAAGCATCAAGGGAAACAAGCTGTTAGAGGGAGCCCTTTCACCTTCCTCTATTTAGGGATCTCCTGGGATGCATCAACATGAGTATCACCTGAGCATCTTGTTAAGGTCATAAAGACTTGGCCTCCATCTCCCAGACTCTGGTCTTTGGGGCTGAATTGGTGTCTGGGTGTCTAGCCTACAGCAGGCATCTGCAATGATTAGCTTGTCAATGGAAGAGGACACACAAGCTCAGAAGGTGGCAGAGAAAGCTAACAAGGACAGTTTATGTGGCCTTTGGTAGCAGTCAAGACACAAGACTCAAGCAGCTCCTCCACAGTTCTCATATTTCTATAATTAATTGCTCTTGACTTTGAAACATTCCAGAGTCCAAGTTACAAGAAACTCAAAAGGTGCTCGGTGTTAATCTTGAGCCTGCATCTTGGGAGGGAGGGGTTAAAGGCACAAAGTTAATTTGGGAGGCAGTGCTGGTGGGCATTGAGAGAGAGGCATGAAGAGGCTTACTCAGCCAGTGGGCTGGAAGGTTCACCGGAGGCAGAGGAGCAGGCTTGTGACAGGCAGCAGTGTTTCTATTCTGGGTTCATCTAAGGGATTCAGTAGGTGACCTTGGGCCTGTCACAGCCCCTCGGCACCGCTGCTTCTCCATCTGTGAAATCAAGGTACCAGTGTCCGTCACACAGCCCTCCCGGGGTGGGGAAGATTAATGAGTGAAAGTTTGCAAAGTGTATGAAACTTCAGGCAACAAAGGGCAGCAGGAGGCACTAAGTTATGGTAACAACCCCTCCTCCCTATGTATGTGCTTCTTTTGCCTTTGAAAAAATAGCATAAATCCTTGATCCTCCCAGTGAGGTCTGCAGACCAGCTGTACCGCAGCACCTTGGGGCTGAGTGGAGATGCAGGATCCCAGGTCCCACCAGACCTTCCAAACCAAACACTCTGCACAGGAAGAAGCCAGTCCCTCCCCGTCCCAGGCAGGGAGACGCCTGCTAAAGATCTAGCAACAGCACCTGACGACACAGCAGTGACAGAGCTGGGTAAGTTCCCAGTTTCCAAGAACTTATGTTTGAGTAATACATGCAAAGATAGAAAATAAATATGTTGGAGAGTGGTTCATATGATGGAGAACACAGCTCAGACAGACAGAGGCAGTCTAGCATACACGGGCTCTATCATAGGATGTGTAAGTCTGCAGGCTCCAGATTCACATTCCCTGGGTTCAATCCTTAGTTTCACCACTTACAAAGTACTTGAGCAAACTACATATCTACCCATTGCTTCATTTTCTCATCTGTGAAATAGGGAAAATGAAAAATAGGCTCTCCATTTAGAGTACAGGGCCTCTTGCTTTAGCAGATTGGTGGGCCCCCCCACCACAAATTCTGACTCAGTATGTCTGGGTCGAGTCTAAGGATGTGTATCTCTAACAAACACCCACATGGTGCTAATTCCAGTACACTGTAGACCACAATTTGAGTAGCCTTTCCCTAGAGTAGAATACGGTAGAGCTTCCAAACCTTTAATAGCCATCCAAGTTCACCAGCGGACCTTGTTTAAATTCAAAGTCTGGGAGACTAACTCTTTCTCAGGTAAGACCAATCTAATAGGCTGAGCAGCCAGGTGAGTACATTTGACACATAACAGATGATCAAATATATTATCTGTTATAGTATTTCATATAGCTTATACCCTTTACCTGATAAAGTGACAGCAATAGTTAATCACTGGTTAAGGTTTTAAACATTCTTATTTGATAAATTATAACATGGATGACACTGTATCAAATGCAACGTAAAAAAAAATGATTCATAGAATCAAAAAGCTTTCAAAACCAAGAGCCATAATTTTCTCCCAGGTCATTACAGGGAGTGAGAATTCACAAAACAATGTGTTTCTGTCTGGAAGTCCAAAATTGTTGGTAAAATATGAACCAGGTAAAGATCTGCAGAGACCTATGAAGAGACTTAGAAGCCCTAAAGAGATTGTGAGAAAATGTAGTAACAGTACACAAAAACCCCAAAATAAATTTGAGACCAAGCACAGCAGAGTAAATGTGGTCCCATATGATGCAAAATCACATTTGGAAGACATTCAGAATGATTTCTTCATTTTTCAAATTTCATTTTGCTTTTCTCTCCTTTTTACCCTCTTTCCTTTTCTTTGGGGGCAGAATTTCTCTCTTTCTTCCATGCAACAATTAAGCAGAACAATGCTCCTCTCCTGGAACCTCCATCTAGCTATAAATAACTTTGGTACCATAACTAAGAGCATATAGAAAAGCAATGACAGGGTCGTTTACCATGAACAAGCCATGTTCTGTTCCCATGACAACACAGAGTCAAAGGCAAAGTGACATAAGATGATGTTTCCACTGCGTCCCCACTGCCATATACCCTGAAAGAGCCAGCTCTAGGCCAGACCAGCCTTCTTCCTGCCATGGCTTGGGAGCTGGTATCCAGCACCAGAGTGCCAAGGCAAGGACCAGAGTCCAAACTCTGCTCAGAGCCTAGTGGAAGGGTGTTAGGAGTCAGTGCAGCAACCTCCCTATAGTGGACACACTTTCAAGGGGTGCTAGGAGTCAGTGCAGCAACCTCCCTATAGTGGACACACTTTCAAGGGGTGCTAGGAGTCAGTGCAGCAACTTCCCTATTGTGGACACTCTTTCAAGGTTTTTGCTGTGAAAGCCAGAAAGTCTCTGTAACAATCCTAAACTCAGGTGGGTCATTAGCCTGCGCCTCTGCTGCACTCTCTTTTGGACCTTCTCTGCTGTCTCACTTCAGTTTTTCTTTCTTTCAGTTTCAGAGGAGAAATTCCAGCGGAGAACTAATCAGAGGTGCAGACAGCCAGATGCTGACTGGTTACCAAGCTCCCTGCACAGACCAAGGCATTATCTACTTGGCTCAAGCTTGTTAGAGGTATCAACCTTCCAGGATGAACAGGCAGATGAAGTGCTTCCACTTACTTCCAATTCTACCACCCCCTCCCTCTGGTGTGAAAGAACCGAGGGTGTGAGAGAAAGGGTAGAAAGGAAACTCCAGCACTGGTAACCAGCCAGACAGTCCAGCAAGGAGTCACCAGCCTCACAGAGAGTATGGGAGGAGCAAGATGGCTGTGTTCTGTGACATTCTGCTCTTGGAAATGAGGGACATGTTCTACATGGCCCCCCACTTCACTTCAAATGCCACAAAATACTTACCATACTGATTTCACTTACTGGTATATTCACTCTCAAAAAACACCTTAAATAATTTACATGGAAAGAAATCACAAATCTAATCAAGTTTATCTACACCTCATTAACCCTGATTTCTCTTAATAATCACCAGTAACGGTGAGGATAACAATACTAATCTATGTACAGGCTCTTACTAGGCACAAAAGGATCTACTCACACAACAACATAATGTTCACAATCACACTGTGAGGTTGATGCTATCATTTCTAATTTGTAGATGAGGGAAAGGTGAGCTTAAACTGTCCCAACAGCACAGCTTGGAATGGAATCTAGCACTGGATCAACTCCAGAGCCCTTAGCTATGACCCACCTGAGTCAACCATAGCCCTTCCTTTTATTTGTCCCAAAATAACTCCTTTCATCCTTTAGATCCGATGCTGGTCTCTATCGCTATTCTACTGGTCTAGCAGCAAGTCGCTTTCTCCCTCAGTGACACCACAGACTAATGAATTCTTCCTTTTTCTGGGAGGTTGGTGTTTTAGGTCTCACATACACACAATTTCTTTGGTTTAAATGCCTCCTTTTACTTGGAAGTGCATTTGGAGCCAAAAGGAATTAAGCAAATGAGGGGCCTCTTCTCAGAAGCCATCCCAGAAGGTCTCTCCTGCTCTGGAAACCAGGCCCAGGGTACCATCCCATGAAGGGGTGCCACCAAAGGGAAAAGGCTGGTCTTTCTCATTCATGGAGATCACATTTCTGGAGGCTCTACCTCTTGCCATAGGTAGACACATCATGGGAACAAAGCTTAGGCCAAACCAAAAGTCTATTTCACATTAGGTTTCCCATGCACATTCCAAGTCTTTTCAATGACAACACTGGGGTGAGGACATCTAGAGTAAAACTAATTTAAAAATCAAATTGAAAACCCTCTACAGAACATAAATTGACTGAATAGGAAGTGGAATTTTACTCTTGAAAAAGCACAGCTGGGCAAGGAACAAAAGGACCTTTGAGAATTACAGAACCTAGGAAGCCCTGTATTTTTTTCTGTGGTGTTAGAGACTGAACCCAGGGCCTTTCAACTGAACTACAACCCCAGACCATTAATATTTTATTTTGAGACAGGCTCTTGCTAAATTTCCTAGTCTGGGCTCATATTCGACATCTTCCTTCTTCAGCCTCCCAGAGTGCTGAGCTTACAGACATGCATCATCATGCCTCCCTCCCACACTCTTTATTTTTAATCTGTAACTGCTGAACAAATTACAATTTAATTACACAATACATGAATACCTTTTTCCTTGTTAAAATGTCTGTAGACAAGATTAAAGTTCCCTTTGACCATTACCCTTAAACTCAGCCCTGCATCTTGTACTGTGAAAATCCTCATTTGTTGAGTTTCTTCTCGATTCTTACTCCAGGTGTGAGCACATATTATGTTCTTAAATAGTTTATTTCTACTATTCATTGAGGAATAGCACACCACTATTTTGATCAGTTTATATAAAAATCCTAAAACATGAAGACTTATACTCATTGCTAGACACCTGTTCCCCCAGTGATGACATCAGTGAGAGCATCTTTTCAAGCAGTTTCCCTGTGAAATTAGGAAACCAAAATGATAAACTGTATTTCCATGAAGTTATATGATATTGAATGGGATGCATACAGAAGTATCTGTTCCTGAGAGTTACCACTTTAAATTTATTAGGCCTTCTCTTTTGGGCTGCACTTGTGGCAGACCCAAGGAACAAAGGCAGCAGAGCCTGGGATGAAACACACGCCTTCCACCCAGGAGACTAAACACTTTCACCATCTTCAAGATGGGATTTTTTTTTATTTTTATTTTAAACCAAGAACATGTATTGTATGTAAGATGGGATTATTTCTAACATCCACTCCTAAACTCTTGGGCTTATTAATTTAATGGGAAGCACATGACAAATATGAAACAAATATGGACTGTTATTCATATTACTGTAAGTATACATTTTCTCTTCAACCAAGTCTGTGTACCACTTTAGACCTCAGGATGAAAGTAATAGAAAGGAGAATGGGGAAATTGTGAAGGATTGCAAAATGCTCTGAAGCTTGTCATCAAGGATGGATGGATGGATGAGTGGATGAATTGGTGGATGGTTTACAGATAAATGGTAGACAGATGGACGGATAAGGACCAGTAACAAGAGACGATTTAAGAGCCATAAAAATATGAGAGCACCATGTACTCATAAGTATTTACTGAAATACCTACCATGTAATAAAAAAGTGAGAGGATAAAGTAGATGTAAGACCCTGTAAGCTATGAAAGAGAAAAAAAATCACATAAATACATTAATTACAAAGTTTGTGATATCTATGAAGTAAGAGTGTGATGAGAGATGTTGACCTAGTGACTTCAATGAAGTGGGCAAGGAGGCTCAGAAAAATTAAGAAAGAACATTTTAAAAGAACTTATGGAAGCTCCATCTTCGAACTCGGGCTTCAGCTGGCAGGCCAGGACACTCCCCTGTGGCAAATCTGCACTGGCTCTGCCCCCTTCCAAGGAAGACAGCTCTGGGTTCCATCTTCGAACGCAGGTTTGAGCTGGCAGGTCAGGATGCTCCCGGGTGTCGATCCGCACTAGCTCCACCCGCTTCTGGGAAAGACAGCTCCAGGATCTGTCTTCAGACCCAGGCTTGAGCTGGCAGGTAAGGATGCTCCCAGACACCCATCCGTGCTGGCTCCGCCCCCTTCTGGGGAAGACAGCTCCAGACTCCATCTTTGGACCCAGGCTTGAGCCGGCAGGTCAGGATGCTCCCAGGTGGCCAATCCGCACCAGCTCAGCCCACACAGCAGCAGGGTGAAACTCAAATAAGGTGGGAAACATCTTGGACAGAAAGTACTGCTGCCTCTTTCTCTCTCATTAGTGGTTTTTTTGTTTTTTGTTTTCTTTTTTTTCATTTTTCTTCTGATCCAAGCCATCACTATCTAGTAAAGCCAACAATACCCACACCACTAAGGAACTTTTAGAGACATAAAGGATAAGAAGATGTGGGTGGATACCAAAGATCTCCCAGAGAACTGCAGTCTGACAACTGCCCCCAGACTCCACGCTTGGAGGCCAGGATCAACATAGTACCCAGCACTGACCACTGCAGACTCAGTAGGGCTAACAAGCATAGAATCAGGTTTTGGCCTGCACCCCCCACAGAGTGGTGGCGATCAGAGAAATCTCACTATATGTGTATGTACAGATAATATATGTACATATTGGTTTTGTTTCTCCTTTTATTTCTTTCTCTTATTCATCCTGTTACCTGTCTGATGCATTCTCTTGTCTACATATTCTTTCTTCTTGTTGTTTTGGTTTTTAATTTTATTGACTCACGCCTTGCTCATATCTCTCCTTCCTCAACCAAATGCTCTGATTTTTCCTTTTCTTTTCATTTTCTCTCTCCCTTTCATTTTTCATATGAGTAAATATTATCTAGACTATACATAGTTTGACCCACCACTCTCACCTTTCACTCTTCCTAAACTATCTACTCAAGTTTCCCAAAGTGTAAGTAACATCTTTTTTTAAGTCTTACATCTACTAGAACTTTCTTCATTACCTCTACACCTTTTTCTATCCCTCATTATCCCCCCTACACACAGGGTAAAAAACACTCCACTCACAGGATACCTACTATATACAAATTCCTGGTTTATACTGGATTCTGCTTTATAACGGTGTTGACCTTGCTCTTATGGTTAAAGATAGAAAGTTAATATTTATCACAGTTGGTCAATTTCATGAATGTAATTGATGTTATTGCTAATGTACTAGTGTAACAAGTGTGTCATACAGGTTATAACCAGTTGTACTTTTTCATATGGTAATACTGTAATTATCTGAGGTAATAATCATTAATGTAATCCAGGGTCTTGAGACAACCACAAAAGCTGAGAATCACATTTACCTAGAAAACACTGAATGAACAGAATTCTCTGTAGAAAGCATTGATATTTGTCTTCAAGTAACCTCCCATAATCAAATATAAAAATCAGAACTGAAACTAAAAGGGGAGAAATACATATAGGTACAAACAAAATGACAAGACCTAGAAGTAAACTACAACCTCAGACCCCCCAGCTCAGCCAGAACAAATCCAGAGGACAACAAAATAGAGAAAATTGGAAAACACTCAACCAAACTTTCAGAAATGACAGCAGCAGAAGTTAAAAAAACAGATGGATGAGGTTATAGAGAACACCAGATTAGAAATAATTGGCCAAGTTAAGACAGAGATGATGATCATAATGAAAGACTTGCTTAGTGAATTTAAAGTAGACACAGATTAAAAAAAAAAAAGCAGAGGAGCTTAGAAAAACAATGGAAAACTTGACCTCTCAGTTTAGGAAAGAAATGGAACCCATGAAACAGATCCAAACAGATGTCCAAGAAATCAAAAACTGCCTTGAAAGTACACGCGGTAGATTAAATGAAAGGGAAGACAGAATCACGGCACTAGAAGACTGGACTGCACTTTATGACCATGAAAAGAAAAAATTCTTAAAAATAACTAGAGACTATGAAAAATCAATACAACAACTGCAAGATGATGCAAAGAAGAACAACACAGGATTGATTGATTTGAAGGAAAAAGAAGGAGACAGTGCAAAGGATCTAAAAAGATTATTCACAGACGTAATGACAGAAAACTTTCCAAGCATGAGAATAGAACTTAACATACAGATAAGTGAGGCATACAGAACCGCAAATACTCATGACCAAAATAAATCTACACCAAGACCTATCCTAATCAAGATTCCAGAAATTCAACAAAAGAACAGAATATTGAAAATTGTTAGAGAAAAAAACCAAATCACCTATAAGGGTAAACCCATCAGAATCACAGCAGACTTCTCAACACAAACCCTTAAATCAAAGAAATCCTGGAACAAAATATTTCAAGCCTTAAAAGAAAATATTCTCAAACCCAGATTGATGTACCCAGCTAAACTATCTTTCAAATTCAAGAATGAAATAAGATATTTCCATGACAGAGAACAACTGAAGAAATTCATGACCCCCAAACCACCTCTACAAAATATTTTGAAAAGGAAAAAGAAAACTATAATTGCAAGGACACTAATAAATAATAATCCAATAGGCAAGCTAAACAGTTAAACTGACATGAAACACAGAACCAACAACAGAAAAGATCTATGACAAACATAAGTCCATACATATCAGCTGTAACAATCAATGTAAATGGTCTCCACTCACCAATCAAAAGAAACAGAGTAGCAGAATGGATCAAGAAACAAGATCCATCAATATGTTGCATACAAGAGACACATCTAACTCAAAAGAAAATTCATAGACTGAAAATCAAAGGATGGAAAACAGTATTTCATGCAACAGGAACCCAAAAAAAGCAGGGGTAGCTATCCTAATCTCAGACAAAGAAAACTTTAAACCAGAACAGATCAAGAGGGACAAAGAAGGTCACTACATACTTCTCAAGGGAAAACTCCAAGAGGAAGAAATAATAATCATTAATATTTATGCACCAAATACCGGTGTACCTAACTACATAAAAGAAATATTAAAGAACATGAAAGATCAAATAAATACTAATACAATTACAATGGGAGACTTATATACCCCACTGTCACAAATAGATCAAGTAGACAAAAACTTAATGAAGAAATATCAGAACTGAATCAAATCTGTGAACAAATGGACTTAGCAGATGTATACAGAGTGTTCCACCCCACAACAACAGAATACACATTCTTCTCAGCTCCACATGGGTCATTCTCCAAAAGAGACCACATACTAGCTCATAAAGCATGTTTAAGTAAATGTAAGGGAATTAAAATTATACCATGCATACTATTAGACCATTGCACAACAAAACTGGAATTCATTGGTAACAGAAAACAAAAATACCACATAAACACATGGAAACTAAATAACATCCTTCTGAACAACAGTTGGGTCACAGAAGAAATTAAGCAATTTATTTAGTTTAATGATAATGCCGATACAACATATTGTAACCAATGGGATACAATTAAAGCAGTACTACTAGGGAAATACCCTGCATTGAACTCCCACATCAGGAAGACAGAAAGAACCCAAATAAACAATTTAATGTTGAACCTCAAACAGCTAGAAAAAGAAGAACAAACCAAACCCAAAGCTCATAAAAGATAGGAAATTATTAAGATCAGAGCTGAAATTAATGCAATTGAAACTAAGAAAACAATACAAAAAATCAATGAATCAAAGAGTTGGTTCTTTGAAAGAATAAGTAAAATAGACAAACCCCTAGCCACTCTTGTCAAAGAAAAAGAAAGGAAAGAAAAGACCCAAATCCATGCAATAAAAAAATGAAAGGGGTGAAGTCACAACTGACCCTATGGAAATCCAACGGATCATCAGCACCTACTTCAAGAACCTATACTCAAACAAGATGGAAAACACTGCAGAAATGAACAGATTCTTAGAAACATATGAATTACCAAAACTGAATCAAGAAGAGATTAAAAATTCTAAATAACCAGGTACCAGTCATTGAAATTGAAGAGATAATTAAAAACCTACCAACGAAGAAAAGCCCAGGTCCTGATGGTTTCACATCTAAATTCTACAAGAAATTCAGAGATGATCCAATACCACTATTCCTCAAACTCTTTAATGAAATTGAAAAGGAAGCAGTACTTCCTAAATAATTCCTGGAAGCAAGTAATACCCTGATGCTAAAACCAGAAAAGGATCCCACCAAAAAAGAGAACTACAGACCAATTTTCCTAATGAACATAGATCCAAAAATTTTCAGTAAGATACTAGCAAACAGAATGCAGTGGATTATCAAGAAGATTATACACTACGACCAAGTAGGATTCATCCCAGCGATGCAGGGATGGTTCAACATATGCAAATCAATACATGTAATACACCACATCAACAGAATCAAAGACAAAAATCACATGATCATCTCAATAGATGCAGAAAAAGCATTTGATAAAATCCAACACCTATTCATTAAAAAAAAAAACCCTACAGAAATTAGGAATAGATGCTCTATATCTAAATCTGATGAAAGCCATCCATGACAAACCAATGACCAACATCACACTAAATGGTCAGAAACTTGAAGCTTTCACACTAAAATCTGGAACAAGACAAGGCTGCCCACTATCACCACTATTATTCAATATAGTTCTAGAAACATTAGCCACAGTGATCAGGCAAGAGAAAGAAATAAAAGGAATAAAGCTAGGAAAGGAAGAAGTTAAACTATCATTATTTGCAGATGACATGATACTCTACATAGAAGACCCCAAGAATTCCACTAAAAAACTTCAAGATTTAATAACTAAATTCATTTGAGTAGCTGGATACAAAGTCAACACCAAAAGTCAATAGCATTCCTATATACCAATAACAAACTCATTGAGAAAGAAATAACAGAAGATATTTCTTTCACAATCGCATCAAAAAAAAATGAAATACTTAGGAATCTATCTAACAAAACAAGTAAAAGATCTTTTCATTGAAAACTACAGTACTCTAAAAAAAGGAAATTGAAAGGGATTTCAGACAATGGAAAGATATCCCATGTTCATGGATAGGAAGACTCAACATAGTGAAAATGGCCATACTTTCTAAATTACTATACAGATTTAATGCAATTCCAATCAAAATTCCAATAACATACTTCACAGAATTAAAAAGGACAATCATGAAATTCATCTGGAACCAGAAGAGACCAAGAATAGCAAAATCAATTCTGGGCAACAGGTATAAGGCAGGGGGCATCACAGTCCCCGACTTGAAATTATACTATAAAGCTTCTGTGATTAAAAACAGCATGGTATTGGCACGAGGACAGACCCAAGGACCAATGGAACAGGCTAGAAGATGCAGAAACAACTCCAAACGCACTCAAATACCTCATCTTCAACAAAGGAGCCAAACATCCTCACTGGAAAAAAGATAGTCTCTTTAATAAATGGTGCTGGAAAAATTGGCTTACCACATGCCAAAAACTAAAACTAGATACGTGTCTCTCACCATGTACTAAACTAAGATCGAAGTGGATCAAAGATCTAAACATTAAAACAGAAACACTAAATCTACTGGATAAAATAGGAAGAAGTCTCGAAGACATAGAGGTTGGAAAAAAATTTATGAACAGAACCCAAACTGCACAGGAAACAATACAAAGAATCAATGCTTGGGACCACATCCTATTAAGAGGCTTTTGCACAGCAAAAGAAACTACTGATAGAGTGGGGTGAAAAACCACAGACTGGGAAAAAACTTTTGCCAGCTGTCCCTCAGACAAAGGTCTAACATCCAGAATATATAAAGAACTCAAAAAGATCAAACCCCCCAAATTTAAAGACCCACTCCAAAAATGGGCATCTGAAATGAATAAACATTTCTCAGACGAAGAAGTAAAACTAGCAAATAAATATACGAAAAAATGTGCAACATCATTGGTAATTCAAGAGATACAGATCAAAACAACACTAAGATACCATCTCACTCCAGAAAGAATAGCTATTATCAAGAAATCAACCAATAACAAGTGCTGGTGGGGCTGCGGGGAAAAAGGAACCCTCCTCCACTGTTGGTGGGAATAGAGACTGGTCCAACCACTCTGGAAATCAGTGTGAAGATTCCTCAGAAAACTACAACTAGAGGTTCCATTTGACCCAGCTATTCCTCTGCTTGGTATCTTCCCAGAAGAATTAAAATCATCATTCCACAGCGATGTATGCACAACCATGTTCATAGAAACACAATTTGTAATAGCTAAGTCTTGGAAACAACCTAAATGCCCAACAACTAATGAATGGCTAAAGAAGACGTGGTTTTTATACACAATGGAGTACTACTCTGCCATAAAACAGGACAAACTAGAGACATTTGTATATAAATGGATGTTCCTTGAGAACATACTATTAAGTAAAATAAATCAGACACTCATGGGTACACATCAAATTGTTTCTCTGATATGAACTGTAAGTGTAAATAAGGACAAAGGGATATAATAGATACTATGTAAGAAAAAAAAGAAGATAGTATTCAAAAGAGAGGAGAACTAGATAGGGAAAAGGGGGGAAAGAAGGAAGGTTAAAACAAAAATAAGATGAAAGGGAAAAAAATGGAAAAATGTGAATAAACCCATCACTAATAGAGAAGGGTGGGAGAATGGAAGAGAAGGGAGGGAAAGAGGAGAGAAAACCAAGATATACCATGTACAGGTACAGATAAACCATGTTGATGATGATCATTATGTATACAATGTACCAATACATGCTCTTGGTAAAAATTTAAAAAAAATAATAAAAATAAAAAAAATAAAAAGAGCTTATGGATAATGATAACAAGGCGGAAAGTAACAAAAGCCTTTCAGGCAAGGAACCAATGTGCAAAGGCCCAGGAGAGAGGGACATTTGTTTGCTTCCTTATGGAGCTCAGTGACAGAGGGCATAGGCTGACGAAAGCTAGCAAGGTCACAGTGGAGCGAGGTGAAGAGTCTTTTTTTTTTTTTTTTGGCTCAGAGCAGAAGCAGGATAATGAGGAGACCACCTAACCAGCCCTCCCTCCACTATGGACTCTCCCTGTCTAGAGTTATGGGACCAAACAGCAAGAAAGTAGAAAAAAGGGTTGAGTCATCCAGTGGTTTATTTACTGCTCTGAGGGGCCCTGGAGCTAAGTAGAGATGTTTGGTTGTCAAAATAACTGTAAACGCTGCCCTTAGGAGTGTGTTCTGACTCTGGAAAGTAAAGGTCAGTATGGTAAGCTAATGCCGTAGACTCTTAAAAATAAGACTCATTGATTTATGAAGTCATCAGAATGTGAGATTTTTCCACTGTCTTTGATCACTAACATTGGGCCAGGGTTTACCTTTCAGCACCTGCTGACTTTGGAGCCAAACACATCATGGCTCAAATCTGTCTTAACCCTCCATAACTGCATGATTTTAGACTAGATTTTAGCATGCTTCTTTATTCAGGAGAGTGAAGAAATAATATATTGTCTGCAGAATAATGCCTTTTTAGAGATGTCCATATCATAGTCCCTAAACCTGTGACTATGTGATGTTACAGGGCAACAGGAGATTAAGGTAGTAGATAGAATTGAGGTTACTAACTCACTGACCTTGAACTAGAGAGAGTAGACTGAGTGATCCAGGTGGGTCCAATGTAATCAGCAAGACCTTAAATGCGACATATAAAGGCAGAAGAGCAAACAGATGTGGTGTGAGGACTCCATCCACTGCTGATGCCTGAAAGAGGGAGCAAGGAGCCAGAAGCCAAGGCAGGCAGAAGCAGACACTACGTAGAGCATCCAGGAGAAAAGCACCCCTACTTATCCTATGATTTTAGCCCAGAGAGACTGATTTAAGAATATAGACTTCTGAAACTCCAAAATAATAGATTGTATTTATTTAAACCCTAAGATTGGGGCCATTTGTTATAACATCCTCAGGAAACTAATACTCAATTTGTAAATTCTCTGGAGGACTTAATGAGATATTTATGCAAAGCAGATGGTGCTCTAAACAGCACCCAACAGAGATTGTCCTTTTACATTTCTATAAAGTGCTCAATTTGAAGCTGGCAAAGGTTTCACCTATCCTTCTAGTGACTTACTTTTTCCAGTATCTACATATCCAAGTTCCCCTGCCCCCAAGAATGTACACCTTACCTGGTCCTCAGGTAACCATCAGTTAAATCATTAGCTGATGAGGCTAGCGATCCCCCCATGAACAAACACAAACGCACCGTGTCACTCTGCTTAAAATCTACCAGTTGTTCAGTTTCCCATAAACTTCAGTCTAGATTTACCACCTACAGCTTTTATAGCCTCAGTTCTTTTGCTTTCCTCATAAACTCTCCACTTATCTGTTGGCTATCCTAAATTTGTCTTAAGTGCATTCAAATATCTTATGAGTCTGGGTCTTTGTACATGCTGTCCCCTTTGCCCAGAACCGATGTCCTCCCAATGCATTTGTTCAGCTATCCACAACCTATTCTTTCTTCAAGAGTAAGGGGCATTACATTACAAGCTTTTCTTCATATCTCCACTGCTCATTTCATTAGCATCTACTTCCTTTGTTCTTCAATAGCACAGAATGCAAACCTTGGTTTTAGCGATGTTTGTACAACCTTACAACTGGTCACTTAGCGACCCCTCCCAAAAATTAGCCCTTAACATCAATGTCTTTGTAGAATCACAGTCCCTTTTGAGGATCTGAAGATTGAGACCCCTTCTTCAAGAAATTACACACACACACAGGCTTTACATATGGTACACCCAGTCTAAAAATAATTTCATGCAGTTCATGGACACTCCAAAGCCTAGAAACTCAGCAATAAAACTCCAGCATTAAAATGTGAGTGCTGTGAGGAAAAAGATTTAATCTAGCACATCTTTTGTCCACAGCATATAAAATACTGCCAGCTTCACAGCTGATAGTTGATCAATGCATGGACAAATGGAGGGATGGATGGATGGATGGATGGATGGATGGATGGATGGATGGACGGACGGACGGATGGAAAAAGGGATAGCTGGACGGTAGGTGGGAAAGTGAATGATTAATTTGTCTGTTTATCATTGGAAGACTCATTTAGAGAATTTCTCCTAGTAATAGACAAGTGAAGATTGCTAAGCCACATCAGAGAAGATTAATCATACTGCTCTGGCTAACCTGTGTAACAAAAAGGCATCTGTGAAAAATAGCCTTATTGACAACATGTTCCATATTGTTCAGTGTTTGCAGAAGTGTTCCCAGAAAACCAGATATGATCCATCTGAGGCAGTCAGGCTGAAAAGCTATAGAAAAAAAAAAATAACAAGGAGGTAAACTTTCTGGTAGACTGAATCAGAGGAATAGGTTTTATGATCACGGTTACAGATGCCAAGTTTAAACTAAGGCAACTGTGTCCCTCTTCCCTTTGAAACTTCCTTGTGAGCAGTTTATTATGGCTGAGACAGGAATAATGAAAATATGTTTGATTAAAATTTTCATATGAGGAACAAACTAAATATCTACCAAAGAAGGTTAGTTTACTGCTCTGCACTACAGAACAATGCAATTATTTAAAATATTGTATTTTAGAAGGATACTTATGGTATGGAGAAATGTTTATACTATCTTAAGACAAAGCAGGGCTTACTGATCCTAAATTTTCAAATATGTATGTATACACAGAGAAAAACACGATGGAAAATGTTAGCAATGGTTATCTAGGGATGTTGGAATCACAGCTGAATTTTCATCTTTTTATCATATCTACAGCTATACATACATGAACTATATACTATATATATTTAAATGCTGCTGTTCAATAAGAATTTCTTGGTTAGCTAAATGCAACATGTAACCAAACAAGAAATTGGATGGATCAAGTATTAATTCTTCCCCAAGGAAAAGCCTTTTCATTGGAACTGAATTTCCCCCCAAAATTGCCACTTTGCACTGGAAGCCTCCCAAGGACATGATACCTAAGGAGAAAATAACCTTCCTGACAGCATGCTCCATATTGTTCAGTGTTTGCAGAAAAGCAAGTCTATCCTTATAAATCCAACTTTCCATCTCATAATCTACACTTCCTCTCCTGCTCTCAGGACATTGGGTGTTGGGACCTCTCACCCCACACCGTCACTTGGTGTGCACCAGTCTGATGCTGGGAGGCCTCCTCTTGCAGGACTTGTGCTGCAGTTTTGTGACTCCCTTCCCAGCTCTGTGTTTCTGGCTATTACAGCCGGTCCTTCTGTACACATCAGGAAGCCTTTAAAGAGAAAAGACTATAAACCAAGATTCACAATGGTGCACCTGAGTGGTGCTCTGGGGAAGAACATCCTCCTTGCGCCTTACTCAGTTTAGCTCAATCAGTGTCCGCTTTTGTGTAAGATGAAGAAATGGACTTAGAAACATACATAGATCCAACACAAAGACACAGTATTCTTCTAAATATCCTTTTATTGGGAAATAGTAGTGAATGATTTCCCTGATTATGAGTTCAGATAAAAGAAGAGTAACTCCCCCACCTTACCGTATACCACCCCAAGCCAGAGTGAACCCTGAGCCGGTCAGCACTGTAGACATGGGCTCTGTGCTACATCTGGTATTGAGGATTCTATGCTCACTGTTGCTTTGTGTTAAGTAGAAATCTCAAAAAACACATGGCCCTCAGTGAACCTGGATGTTGTGGCCATGAGTACCCTAAGATTATACAAGCAGGAGGAGCTTGGCACCAACTCTTCTACACGGCAGACTCACACAGATTCCACATTCACCAGAGTCAGTGGGGCAGCAGCCCATGTGTGGGGGAAACCTCAAGTACAGACCATATTAGGGCAGCATGAGCAGTAAACAGTGTACCTCTCAGAAGACACTCAGCACCCAAGTGATACATGGAAGTCCAGTTCCAAAAACTCAGTTTCAAGATTCAAATCCAGTAAGCGAGGTCCTGGATTTGAGAGTCACAGGAGAAGAATACGACCAGGGAGGGCAGCAAGACCCAGGCAGGCAATATCCCCTGTTTCACCCAACCCTGAAAACAGTCTGGATGAGCAAAGGAATGATGCAGACAAATTAGAGACCTAAGTGGGTCTGACAATTCGATGAAGAAAAAGAAACCACTTCTGTAAATGAGTTTGATTCTTATCAAGACCCCCCCCTCCTAAGGAAAACAGCAGAAACTGAGATATCATCTCAAAGTCTAGTTATCTGGCCATTAGCCACTTCAAGTCAATAAATAGTTCAAGGTCAAAATGAATTAGTCCAGAGCTCTGACTCCTCATTTGCAGAGTTCCAAGGTGTTTGTTGCCAGAAAATGTATGAAGAACACTTCTGCGGCTCCATGCAGAGGTGCCCCCGCCCAGTAACACCTCAGAACACCTAAGCTGAGCTCCTATCCATGGTATCCAAGCAGATAAGCACAAAAGTAGACAGACACAGCAGGCTTATCTTATTGCCACCCTGTACTCGATTATTTTAAGTAAATTTTCTTTATGAACTATTAAGCCATTAGGAAGGGCCCTTCATCTTTGAAAGCTAAAAGAATTAAGAAATGATAATAATTGAGGAAGGTTAGTGAACACTGTAAAGTTATGGCCACTGTAGAAAAACACTTTATCTCAGTAACTACACCTCAAAGAGGGAAGTATTATTGATATTGTTATTAGGCACAGAAGATTAAGTAGTCCATGGTCAAAAATCATTGAGTGGCAAAGCTGGGATATTTTAGCCATTACACTATACTAACCTTTTTCTCATTTTCTAAAATTAGACATCATTTTTGAACGATGAGTCAAAAGAACATTCCAAGCTCCCTTGGGAGATTTCTTTTTGACCCATCCTCCAAATAAAACCAAAGATTTCTAGGAATCCAAGTCTTCTACTTTAAGACTGCAGTATCTACTGGGGTGAGAGGATGGGCATGGGTGGAAAGAGGCTCTTTGGAGTTTAGGGACTCAGCCCAATGAGGGAAAGAAAACACCTGACTGAAAGAATCAAATTTAAATTTCCTCTTCAGGAGGAAGTGCTTCCAATGTGGGTGGATGTGAGAGCCTATAAATGTGGCTACAGCTCATAAAGCATGTAATACATTATCTCAAATTATGTGCTATGATTCCATCCTACCCACATATAGTTAGACTGGAGTTTGACCTTAGAACATGACTGAGTGAGTATCGTCACCAGCAATGCTGAGTAACCTGCTAAGCACTTTGTATGACATCCACGGGGTCTGGGCTATCCGG
Organism: Hystrix cristata; assembly: GCA_004026905.1. NCBI lineage: Eukaryota > Metazoa > Chordata > Mammalia > Rodentia > Hystricidae > Hystrix > Hystrix cristata. Next base: position 272,383 of record PVJO010000183.1, read on the forward strand.
TCAAAGTGCATGACCTTGAGTTGAGCACTGATGGATCTAGCCTGCAGGGTAGACCCTGCTGGTTCCTAACAGAGCAGCCATCCCCAGCAAGTTCTCTCTTCCTGGCTCAGTCCCAGCTTCATCTGAGTGACCACCTCTGTGTGCCCCTCCTAGGCAGTCATATGGATTCATCCAGGCACAGTTGGTCACTGCTGAGACTGGAGAGTTATAAAATGCAAATCGCAGGGATTCTTGGTAATATCACTGCACTGCCAACCATGAGGCCATTTACCTTCAAGAATCACTGTGTGAGATGATGGTTTTATACAACAGAAGTTTCCTGTAGTGGGTTTTTTTTTATTGTTTGCAGTATAAAGGATAACATAGAAACAAAAAAACACAACAACAACCCTCCAGGCAGATGGATGTTATGCTTAACCTCAACCACTACTATTGTTGGGATTCAAAATATCCCCCACAAGGCTCACTGGGTTGGAGGCTTCTGGAGGTGAATGGATTGTGAGGGCACTAACTCCATCAAGAGGATGAATCCGTTTATGAGTTAATTAGCTGAATGGGCTCATCAGGAGGTGGGGCCTAATTAGATGAAGCGGGTCACTGAGGTGTGGCTTTGAAGGGTCCCTGACCCTTCTTCTCCAGGGTGTTCTCCTTCTGGGCTCATCCTGGCTCTCTGCTGCCCAGCTGCCATGAGGTGAACAGTGTGCTTCAGAACGCCCTTGTGTCACGTGATCTCCCTCCCCTGGGGCCACAGGAAGGGATCCAGCTGACTACAGCTACAAACTCTGAAACTATGAGCCCAAAGAATCTTTTCTTCCTTTAAGTTGACATTCTCAGGCACTTTGGCCACAGTGAAACAAAGTTGGCTACCCCAGATATATTACCTAATCTTCTGAAATTTCCGCTTTCTTATTTGTAAAAGGGGGTGATCATTGAATATAGATCAGAGGAATGTTGTGAGGATTATCAGGATGAGTGTAGCACAATGCTTGAAAATGCTCGGCATCCATAAATGCCCAATAAATCATTAGTAGTATAATTGTGTCATTGCTTCTCACCACAAGCACTGACTCTGGTACAACTATACTTCTTCTCTTACAGACGCTCAGCTGGTTTAAGTAACGTATTCAAGTCACAGCTGACAAGCTAGTCAAAGCTATTCTGATTTCAGAACTCAAAATATTAACCACTCACCGTGGGGTATACTGCCTCCTTCCTGGAGACACAGACTAAGAAGGTACCCTGGAACTGATCTTAACCCCAGGGACTGGGGCTCGAGGGCAGCTAAGTAAGCTGCAGGAGGCTCACAGCTGTGTCTGTCCTCCTCTGGGGGCTCCATTAGCCCTGGGAGTCTTGTGGTTGCTACATACCTTCTTCCTCATTTAGCTCAACTTTCCTTTAAAAGTCAGTTCCATAGATCAGTCAACCTCACACGAAGCCAGGAACCCAACGTTCAACCTTGCAGGAAGCTCTTTGTAAGGGTTATTTTAAGAGTCACCTTCAGGGGAAAATCAGTTGTTCCCATCCAAGAGCAACAGGGGGCAGCAGAGAGCAGCAAACAGCTCAGTCCCTAAAATATTTAAAAGGGGAAGAGAATATGGAAAAAAAACAAAAAAAGCCAACCTTCATCTTCAGCCCAGAAACATCCTAATGTAAAAATATCTGAGGTCAAACCAATTCGACATAATGGGTGGACAAATCCACATTTCCAGTCTTGACAGAGGAAAACAGTAACACAGAGCAGAGCTGCCGAAAGCTTTCAATGATAGCTGCATCCAGGAATTTTGACTGGCCTGTCCCAGGGAACCTTGTCCAACCAGGGTCCTGCTGAGCCAAAGAGGGAGGCGTCCTGAACCTGCACAAACTCGGCTTCTTAAACTTTCATTTTGCTTCCAATTTAAATTTGTCCTGAGACCAGCCTTTATCTGCCTGCAAAAGTGTACCTGAAAGACGCCCTGGGAGAAAGTCCTGTCTATTTTTAAATACTGAGGGCAAAGGGACACCATGTTCTACATTCATTGAAAATCCTAGCTGGGTGTGATTGCACACACCTATAATCTCAGCACCTGAAAGGCTGAGGCAGGAGGATTGCACGTTCAGCCCAGCCGGGCAATTGAGCAACTTAGTGAGACCCTGACTCTAAATTAATTAATTAGTTAATTAATTAAAGGGGGCTGGTGATCTAGCTCTATGTGAAGGCCCTGGGTTCAAGTCACCACAAAACAAAACAATCTTTAGACAAGTCCACCTGATGTGACACTGGAAAGTAGATAAAATTCTCCTCTAGAGGGCCCCAAACCAGAGAAACACTCTTCCATGGGCATTAATGGGATGTAGATTGGGGCTGTGGGTGCCTCCAAATGGAGATGCTGTCTTTGATTATCTCTTCATATACTCTGAAATTAATAGACTGATGTTAAGAAAAAAACCAAGCACCTTTTGACATGCTCACATGAGAGGGTGCCGAGTGTGACACCAGGCCTTGGAACTGGTCAGCTACCCAAAGCCCATTCATTTGGAAACCTCAACTCTTCCCCGAAAACATTTTGCATTCCTTTATAGTGCTTCTCCCACTTTTTTTATTTAATAAATTCTTCATTTAGAGTAGAGTATGCACCTTTAAGAACCTATACCTTGTTTGTGAACAAATCATCCCCTGCCCCAGCCCCAGTTTGCACCATTTGCTGTTTAATCTCCAAGAATCTTTTCATTTTTCCTCCATTTAGAGCACTCCGCTCCACTGGCATCATGCATCCAGGGTGCATTTCTTTGATCGATCTTTGGCTGCCTCTCTGGACCTGATGCTCCCTAAGGATCACACCTGTTTTGCTGGCAGCAGCACACAGTCCAAGTTCTGGAACAGACAGGAGCTCCTTGCAAATGGAGTAAAGGGTCCCTATGGGGTGACTGAGGACTCACATGCTGGCTATGCCTAGGGAAGGACAAGAATCTTGTAAGGAAGGGACACACAGGCCCCGATCCACAGGAAGCAGAAAATGGTGGCACCAACATTCACGCCTATTCTGCGGGGTGATGGAAGAGGAAATGACAAAACTAAGGCAACCTGGGGTGGCAAGACCAGTACCTTGCCCCACTTTCCTGTCTCTTCCCTATCCAGGCAGGTGCCAAGGCAGAAACATCCTCAGGTTGCCACTTTTATGATGCCGCTCTGCATGTTAACAAACACATGTATCTCTCTTTCCCAAAGAGCATTACCATAGCAGACGTTCGCTCTTGTAATTTAGGAGGAGTGTTATGTAGTCGTAAGACTCACTCACACAAGGTTTAAGAATCAAGAACAGAGTTTAAAAACCAATCCAAATTCTATGAACATTGTAAGTTATTTCTCAAGGAGCTCCATATCTTCTACTGGAAGGAAATGTTGCAGAGTTACAATGAAAATACAATTTTAAAAGGACTTGACATCCATCTGCTAAATATACACTGCACATTTACCTATCATGTACTACCTACAGGAGGGTAAGTTAGTCAGCATCTGAGAGATGGGAAAGATAACGGCCTTACCTTGGTAACATGACCCTCCATTCTGTTTTCAGACAGGTCTTGACACCTGCAGAAATATAGTGCTTCTGAGAGGGCAACAAATGTGAAGACCTGGGAATGTCCAAATGATGAAAGAGTAGGGAAAGGATGATACAGCAGTGCACGCTCTCAATAATAAAATAAGAGCCACCACATTGATGGCGGCCATGTGCCATGCACTTACTCTGCTGGGCATTACTGCGAGCACTCAGGCCACCTCTTCTCATTGTCTTCCCAGCCATCCCAAGAAAGGTGTACTAATACAAGACATCACTGATCGTCAGAAAAGCTAAGCAGCTTGTCCAAGGTCACATTCCTAAATGGAAAGTGGCAGTCTGGCTCCTGAGCCCTGCTCCTACCTAATACAACAGTGGCAATGAGGCCTTCACTCTGCCATGATCTGAAGTGTGCAGGATATGTCCTTGTACATTATAGCTCATCCTCCAAGAGGCATCCCAGACAAGGGACAGAGCAATTGCGGTCCTCACCTGAAAAATGAAGAACCTGAGGATCAGAGGAAGATGCATGACTAACACATCCAATGGCTGAGTCTCAGACTCAGATGTGTCCAGCCTGGGGTCAGTGTTCTTTCCATTGGCCTGAGACATCCCTCTTCTATGACAGTCCCTTAAGGGGGCTCGAGGACAGCCCTCTTATGGGGACTTTATGGTGCCGCTAAAATCCAACATGCTCCTCAAAGCCACCACAAGTGCCAGGCTCAGGAGAGCACTGTGTCCACACTTGTGAGCTGACACAGGCTATGTAGCTAAAGTGTATACATAACTTCAAGAGGCTTGTTTGTTTTGTGTTTGCAGTAGTGGGAATGAACTCAGAACCTTATCCCCTGCCCTTTTGTTACTTTTAAATTTTGAGACAGAGTCTCTCTAAGTTGCTGAATTGCCCAGGCTGGGCTGAACTTGTGGCATTTCTGCCCCAGCCCCCTAGAGTGCTGCACCACTGAAGCCCAGTTAAGAGACCTGTTCGAAATCCAATTTTCCCTAAGAAATCATTGCCTTAAAACCAGGAGGCCAAGGACTTCCATCCCTAACCCCAGCCCAGCCCACAGTCATCTAGATAATGTGTGACTCTGTGTGTGTGTGTGTGTTAGGCCTCTGTTGCTGTGACAAAATATGTAAAACACCTGAGAAAGACAAACATAGGAGAGGTGAGGGGTGGGGTAGAGGCTGAGGGCAAGACATCCCCTCCAAAGAATCAGCGATCTGTCCTTCCGCACAACCCCGCCTCCTAAAGTTTCTACCACCTCTCAGTAGCACCCTAGGCTGGGGATTAAACCTTCAACTCATGAGCTTTAGGGGCACATTCCGGGTCCAAATGATAACAGTGTGCTTTGTTTGGATTTTGTGGAATGAATGTGAGCACAGGAACACAGTTTGGATCTTCAGTGTCTCCCGAAGGTCACTGTATTAAAGCTTGATTCAGCTTGGCATTTTCAAGAGGTGGCTGAACACTTCAGAGGTAGGGCTCGATGGGAGGTTTTTAAGTCATCGGGGCACACCCTAGAAGAGGAGTGTGGGACCCTGCTCTTCTCTTCACACTCCTTCTTACTACCCAACCACGAGTTGAGCAGCAACGTACGAATCTGGGGGGTGCACAAACCTTCAGATCATAGCGACAATCTACTCATCATAAACTATGTGTTGAGGGAAAAAAAGAGAAAGTGAACAATAAAACAAACACAAAATAAGCCAATGCAATAGTAGCAATAATAGAAACCATGCCTTCGTGAGAAAAGCGCCATACACCCCAGAAGGGCTTATGGTGTTAACATCAATGGCCCTGTTCTTTCTCATCTCCCAGTTTTCTGCAATGAGACAGTATTACTTTTATAATCTGGAGAATAATAAATTAGCTTTTTCCAAACTATGTCCTTCAAAGCTCATATCATTAGGATAAACCACATTGACCTTTTAGAGATGTGATTTGTTTTTTAACACCTAAAGTAGTAAATACCGTATGCGCAAGCGCACGCCTAAGTTGCCATGTCAACTGCAACACTGTGGCATCTGCCACCACTAAAAAGCCAGCAGAGAACGGTGGCAGAGACTGACATGCACCATGCTGCAAGAGGTTGTCTTCAGTGTCTAGAGCTTTCAGCCCTGAAAGGTATTTAAAGCAGTAATCCTTGTTTTGTGTTTCCCAATAAAGAACACCACAGCAAATTACCAATGTGGGCTCACAGCCTGTAAATAAGGCTAAATTCACTGAGTGCTCCACTGGCACACTCCACTCTCAAGCAAACTAGATAGTGGCTGTCGCTCTCTGAAGATGACAGTCCCCTGGGTTCTAGCATCCTTATCCGTCTGTGGTCAACTTTTACCTTCCACTCTCAGCCAGAACTTCATGACACACTCATCAACATATTCTTTCCTCCCCTGCTTTTGGCCTGACAGTTTTACTTTTCAAACCTTCACCACAAACCCTTTAGATGGCCCTATCTGTCCCATTTCATTGGTATGAGGAGCTTGACAAAGAGCTGGTCCACCAGCCTGCCTCTCTGCACGGACTCTGTGTTAGAATCAGGGAGGTGGGGAAGAAAAACTTGTCTTCTTCAACAAACCAAAGAGAGTAATTTTCAAGATTTCTCACAGTCAGAATTGCACAGCACATAAGCCTCTGTTTCTTAATGCATGGAATGGGGATAACAGCAAAGGGTACCGATCCCGTGAGCTTATCATGGGTGTTAAATGAGACAACATGGGGTGACTCCTCAGCACAGGGCCTGGCAGCCACATGTACAGAAGAAACAGTTGTTATGAGTGTATGCCTCTGTTTGAGACAACTGTAATCATTTTTGCCCATGACATAGAGGGACGAATTAGAAATTCCCTAAATTCCTTCCAGGACTTAATTTAACCATTTTAAATATTTCAAGATAAGACCAGATTATTCAACTCCATGTTGAATAGATTAGAATCAAATTATGTCCTAAATAAGTTTGTATGTGTCTGTGTAACAAGAATTAATGGTGCAAATATTATTATTATATACTTCTCACACAAGTATGTTCTATTATTTGATGCAGTGAAGTATGTTCTATTACATTGTATTTTCTAAAGCAACAAATTGTTTGGATGGTGTACACAGATGTGAGACCCAGTAGGGCAGAGATTCTCATCTGCTTTGTTCTCTGTGTATCTCCAATGTCTAGCACCCAGCTTGCTGAGAATGTTCAATAATTATTAAATAGATGAATAAAAGAATGTTTTCTTTTTTACACTGTACCTCCTCTGAAAACTGGGTCGGAATTTGGCTATCTTATTTTTCAAAGCCAATCAAAGCATACACATCAGTATTGACTTTGGCAAATACACGTTTTAAGTGCAATTTTCTAGTTGATTTCACCTCAGTACGTATTATCTGAGTACATTGGTCAAGTCACATCAATTTCTGGACTCTCTGGATCCAGTAAATAGGAACATCAGGAGCAGGGCCAATCCCTGTTGTCCACCCAGCTGCTCCTTTGTCTCGTCCAGTAACAGAGTCCCTGCTGCTCTGCTGAAAAATGCCCTGGGTGGCTAGTGAGGCTGGCAGAGTCTTCCTGACCAAATTCTAAACAGCATCTTCCAAATCATCTTCCCAATGAGGCCTGACTTATGGGATTCAGTGTTCACCTCTCCACCATCCAATTCTAGCAGCAATCATGTTAGGATAGTATAGCCAGAAGCCCCCTCACCTCTCCACCATCCAATTCTAGCAGGAATCATGTTAGGATAGTACAGCCAGAAGCCCCCTCACCCCTAAAGTTTCCTCTCAGTAATTTTCCAACCACCTTTCTGTGTCTATGAAGTCCCACTTGTCCTTGTTTTGTAGGACCTGTTCCCAGGGTCTCTCCTCCACTGCAGGGTACAGTATCCATCATCATGCCACCCTCAGAATAAGGTCTTTCTTACTGTCTTTACCAAGTGTCACTGTTTATACTTTAACAAGACTGCCATACTCTAACAGGATCAAAGTATGTCACTTTCTCACCTCTGTGATACAATACCAGACACCTACAACTTAAAGGAAGAGGAGAGGTTTATTTTGGCCCACAGCTACAGTCCATGGTCAGCCAGCTTCAGGGCAGAATGGGCATGGCTGAGAGCCATAGTGGAGAAGAGCTGCTTACACCATGACACCCCAAGAAATGGAAAATGCAGGGAGGAGCTGGGGAGGGATATATATTCTTCCAGGTCGCACCCCCAGTGACCTGCCTCTTCCAACAAGACCCCAGTTCTTAACATCGAGTCGGCTGTAGTGGTCCCATGATTCAATCACTTTCCTAAAGCCCTACCTTTGAGCATATGAAGCTTCGAGAGGGACATCTAGATATAAACCATAACAGATACAAAACCAACCAATGAGATTATACCATGAGTGGTTTTGGGATGGCCCATGACTGAAGTCAGGCTGTCTCCTGCTCTGTAGAACATACCTACAGGGTCATCGAGGCAATAAAATATTTGGAGAGGAACTGCTAAACTACCATGAGTAAACATACTTCATAAAATCCATGCAACTGTACAAGAAATGTAGGGAAAGTGAAGGAGAGGAAGGAGAAGAAAAAGGTGGGGGGAGTCCTGACTACACTGACTGAGTGCGTGGATCCAGCTGAGTCTGACACCCTTGCCTTGCAATGTGATACCTCCCCCCACCTTACCCTTAATTTCTATTTTACTGAACCTTGATGAACTGAGGTTCTATCAATTACAAGTGAAAGAGAACTAATAAATTTTTGAATACCTTTTGTGGTTCTATTTCAAAGTATTTCAGCAATTTAAAAATAATTAGTTGGGAGAAACAAATAATACAAAAGACTGGAACATTTATATATAGATTTGCAATAAAATAGGAATCTTGGAAGCGCATGCATTCTGAAAATTTTTCAACTGCAACAACATGTAATGTGTTTGTGGACTTCAAATATGTCATCATCTGAGTCCCTACACAGAAGTCTATAATATTTAAAAACAAACATGGAAGATTGCTTGTGCCATTTCAGAAGGATACAGGTACATATTTTGGGCTAAATGGCTAAGTCCAGTATTTACTTTTCCTGTGTTTATTAGCAGACACCAGAAAAGAAAACTCATAGCAACTTTCCGGATCTCTCAGCTCCCAAATGCTGTGCAGCATTGGACTGAATGCATCTGAGGAAGGAGCAGGTTTTTCCACAGTGTCTCAGACTCAGCACCAATCTAGGTACCGCAGTGGATTCCAACTGCTCCCTGGGGATGGTTCTCCTTAAATCTGCACATGTAAGTCATCCAATTCAGCCCCTAGACTCCAGGGCAGGGTAAATGAGATCAGGGATGAGGACTTAGTTATTAACTTGGGATCAAGCCTCCCTTAGATATTAGGGTTTGTCACTAATTGTGAGAATTAGGACACAGGCAAAGGATTAAGCTAAAGGCAACTTCTGACTCACTGTGACAAATCACAATACATGACTAAGAAGTCTCCCTAAATATGCTAGCCTTTAACAGAGGAATATAACAGATTCCCACAGCTTTATTGAGGTATAACTGATGTACAAAAATCGCACATATTTAATGGATACAACGCAATGATTTTGGACATATAAATATGCCTAAGAAACAGTCACCATGATCAAGGTAATGGACATGTTTTACATCTCAAAGTTTCCTATCCTATGTTTCTGTGTGTGTGTGTGCATGCGTGCGTGCGTGTGTGCGTGTGTGTGTGTATGATAGGAGAAAAGGGTGGGAAGACCAAGATCTACCCTCCTAACGAATTTAAGTGTATGAGACAGATCACTAATCATGAGAGAAATGCAAATCAAACCACAATGAGTACAATATCATGCCAGTTAGAATGGCTGTTATTAAAACAGATTAAGAGTTGGAGAGGAATGTGGAGAAATTGGAACCCTTGCTCACTGCTAGTGGGAATGCAGAGTGGTGCAGCCCCTCTGAAAACACTATGGAGATTCCTCAAAAAGTCAAAAATAAAACTCCCATATGAGCCAGCAATCCTAATTCTGGGTACGCATCCAAAAGACATGAAATCATGACTGTGGACCCACATTTTCTGCCATGTTATTCACAACAGCCCAGGTATGGAGTTGACCAACACACCCACGGACAGAAAGAGCAGATAAGGGGAAGCAGTATATATATGTACTATAGACTATTAGTTTTTAAAAAGAAGGCAGTCTCGGCTGGAGATTTAGCTCAGTGGTTAGAGTGCTTGCCTAGCAAGCGCAAAGCCCTGAGTTCCATCCCCAGCACCAAAAAAAAAAAAAAAAGGCAATCTCACAACAAGCAACAAGCAGCAACATGGGTGAACCAGTATGACGTCAGGGCAGTGAAAAAGGACAGTCCCAGGAGCAAAAATACTGTGTGATTATATTTACATCAGGTATCTATTACAGCCAGTCTCATGGAATCAGAGGATAAAATGGTTACACAGACAGGGGAAGAAATAGAGCTCAGCTGTTCAGTTGGGATGAAATCACAACTATGCACAATTAATTTATTCTAAAGTCCTCCTGTCTAGCAGTGCCTACATCAACAACAGGTATCACGCACTTAAAATGTGCTAATCAGTTTAATCTATATCAATTGTTCCCTCTAGATCAAATGGCATGCATTTTGATTGATTTATCAAAAAGCATTAGTTTATTTTATGTAAATAAATATATATCATAAAAATTCCTTCCTACCTCTTACATGTCAAGGTTACATTTCCTTTCAGCACACCCCTAAAAACTGGCAATCATTTCCAATTTAGTGAACAGGATATAGAAAATGCTGGCTAATCAAAATCAAAGGAACTAGATGAAAATCTGGCAAATAATTCAATTTAATACTGTGCTTTGTTTTGAGCAGCAGAGGAAAAATATTAAATTATATGCCCACTATCAGATAATACAAAGTATTATCTGAAAAGTATTATCTTTACAAAGTAAAAAAGTTAGGGCAAATACTCTACGTGTATGTGTATTGTTTCATTATGTTATTTTATTACCTAGGCACAAACGTTTTAGGAGAACTAGATTGCAAACAACACATTTGCCAGAACCACAGTGCCTAATAAGAGGTCAAGATTATGCTGTACAATTTATGACCAGAAGCGTCCATCAGTTTGCTTCTTCAAAGCTTGCTGCATCTTTGGTTGGTTGTACAAATCTGTACAAATCTGAATAGAGTTAATCTGAAAGGAAAGGTGAGTTCTTGAGGGACTTTATTATTATGAAGTATTTCAGTATGTGCTAGAAACTATAAAATTTTTGTCTAGTCTTGTCTTTACAAATGTCCAAAGTTGATGAACTATATTGAGCCGTGTTTGCAAAACGATGGTATTCTGATGTGTGTGAATAATACATGCATTTACTGGAAATTTTTTAAAGTCTCACTGCCAAGCATGAATAACAACACTAATTTTTTCACTCCCATGCCATGTCTTACTTAGAACTGCTCTTCTGATGGGTTTGGATTCTTAGGTAATCCAGAAATAGATTATTCAAAATCCCTCCATTAATGACAGCACCTCTTTGAACAACAGATTGTTTCTGAGTTTACTGGTACAAGATATTTTATTATCATTAGTCAAATCATATTTTTTAACATAAAGGAAATTTTCTTAAAACAATCTGATTGTATCTAAAAATACAAAAAATCAAAAACCTTCCATTGAATTTGAATTATGAAAATAGATTTCGTTCTTAATTATTTAATGTGTGAGGATAACTATAGCTTCATTATTGCTCACAAATTTTCTGTAACTTCCTAAAATATTTAAATTGCAGGAAAGTATATATGACCTTGAAATTCCAGAGAGGAGATTCTAAAGGGCCATAGGAACAAAACTACCAAACTAATCATATTTATTCCTTTTTAAGAGATGGAATCTGCTGGCCTGCACAGAGGACGGCGGGACTCAGCTTTCTTCAAGTGGAACGATAGTTCTTCCCTTCCTCCCTTGCTCTTTTCCTGCCTCTCCTTCCCTTCCTCACTCCCTCTCCCAACCCTTCTTCCCCATCAACATGTTTGGTCAGTGCCTACTTTGTGTCAGGCAATAAGGGAACAAGCAGAAGAGAAACTTTCCCACCCTCCTGCAGACAAGGTCAGGCTGCAGGCTGCTGAAGACAGAGACAGCTATTGCGGGAAGCTGCCTGCAAGACGGGTCTGGACCACATGGGAACCCTGTAAGCACTCAGACCCAGAGGGGAAGCAGATCCAGAAGAAAAACAGCCCTTCACCCATATAGAGCACTGTTTGCTTAATGAAACTATAAATGGAAAAAAAATTCATAAACAGCCCCAAATCAGGAAGATTGCAAGTAATTAGAGAGAACTATGGGAATAAAAGAAAATGGAAGAAATCTTGGCAATATCGATAGACAGACTGTGTTTTTCCCTGTAAAAGGAACACAAAAGACCACTGCACACAAAGGTTAGGTGGATAACTGTGCAAATTATTGGCACTCACCATCATCAATTTTTTTCCCAATTGATAGAATAATAAATGCACATATGCTTGTGTTAAGTGCCTGGAAAGCCTTGTATTTACGTTTTCAGCAAGCTGGTATAATTAAACACTGTCAATTTTTGAATCCTAAAGCAGTCATTTTGCTCTAGGTAATGAGCTTTCGAAGCAAGTAAGAAGCCTTCCTCTGGTTGGTTTTAATGGATTTAGCCCTCAGCAGCCCACCCTTTGTAGACAATCTTTCTATGGAGAGAGATTTCTCCAGGGAGGTGGAGGATGTAGCTTCAGGGAAAAGCAAAACTTCTTTCAGATGAAACAGGAAATGTATCTCTCCCAACATATTTCATCAAAATAGCTTGGATATTGTACCTAACATTAAGCCATGTAATATCCACATCACATCACAAGGTAATACAAGCACTACTCGTGATTTATTTCTATCTTATTTTCAATGAAACTTCCGATTCCTATCCAGGCATTCTCTTGTATTTTCAGTTTTGTAACCTCTGTTCACTCTTGCTGCTAACAAAATGAAGCTATATCAGACAACGGTTGTCTTTGAAAAAGTGATTGACTTTAAAGAGCAGAGCCCCAGAATGAAAAAGCAGGATGAAAAGGCAGCTTAACTTCTGTGTGTACCCTTTTGGCCTGGACGCTCTCTAGCCAAGAATCAAAGATGTACAGAGTTCTATTTTTAATGTCTCCTTACAGAGACACCATGAACTTAGCAATGCACAAAATTTATGACACACTCTATTTTATAACACAAGGGAGACAGGGTATAGAATGACTTTCCCATTGCATTTCCCATGAATCTCAGATCACTTGTAAATTGCAGAATCTGACATTTAAACTGTGCCATGTTGATAATTCAGGTACCTCTCTCCCCGCTTCCCCTTCACCCAGAGACCACAGACTGATGCTGTTTCATAATGCAGCGTGATGGGGAGTCAAGGGTGAAATGCAGCCTGTGGATCTAAGGCAATGACCTTCTCCTGTAGATGAAGAGAAGACCATGTTCTCACCTCTGAGTGGATGGCACAGCAAGCACAGGGGTTCTGACAGCCATACGGTCAGCTCCAGCCTGCATCCTAAACATCACAGTGGCACCTGGGCACAGGCCAAGGCTGGATCACACTTATGGCCATTTCTGTACAAATATACATGTATTTCTGGATGCTCACCTGTCCTTCCTGGTTGCATATCCAGTGAACCCAAATTTGGACACAATGAATTCCTGCTATCTAAAATCATCTATTCTATTTACATTTCTGGAATACATTTAAGATAGTATCAGTTATGATATATACCGATACTATCAAAACTTTAAAAAAAATCTCACTGTGGGTAGTTCTGTCTCTCAGTAGCATCTAATTTAGCAAGACTAGAATTAAATAAATGACCTTTCCCTCCTGATGGCTACATTTTCAGCAATAGTCAATGTTCTGCATTCTTAGAAGTTGGAATGGTTTTTACGAGTGCTTCTGTGGACCCTCTCAACCATCACATCTAAAGTAGGCCTCTTAGTACTAACATTAAAGCAAGGAAATAGAAGCAAGGTATGGTGACACACATCTATAATCCCAGCACTCTGAGAGGCTGAGGGAGGATAACTGCAAGTTCAAACTCAGCCTGGACAATTTAGTGAATTACACTCTGTCTCAAAATAAAAAATTAAAAAGGGTTGAGGGTGCAGCTCAGTGAAAAGGCCCTGGGTTCAATCCCCAATAACACACACACACACACACACACACACACACACACACGTGCAAGCCCCAACTAAACAAACACACAAAAATTGAGGAAGTAGGCCTTGTATTTCATCCCTCGCACACCTTCCAAATCATCTGGACTAGGAATCTGTTGACCGGAAGGCAGGACATCCTTCTAGAAAAACTTGGAGGCAACCTGAGCGACAGTTCATTCAGCAGCCATTCCCATGGCTAAGTAAATTCCTTTAACTAACTGAGCCTCAGCATTCTCCTCTGTAAACAGGGCTCTCCCTCCCACACGACCAGGACAGGTACGGTGTGTGATGACACTGCCTAGAACATCATGGGTCTACACAGGAAGGGTTAGAATTCAAAGCCAAATCTATACTGAGTTAAAACATCTTCCAAAGGTGAGGATCAACAAAAGACTGGAAGTTCTTGAAAGCCAGTTTGGAAGGTGTGGATTTGTTTCTGAAGCTGCTCACAAACCTCTGGAAGATTCTGAGCAGGCAGAGGTCATGCCGAAGTGAGGCATTAAGCATGAGGCAGGCAGGGGACAGGGTGAAACGGGGAGTGTCAGGGACTTTGAAATGATCTATAGCCACAGTGAAAACCAAAAAAGGGGACAGATTACCCACATTAAGATGTAAACTCAACAACATTGAAACTTCATCCAAACCCCAGTGTCAAGGAAGACATGTGGGTTAGTGGTTCCCAAAGCTGCCTAGGCATCCATGAGAACCACATGAGCAGGGTTTTATTTTTACTTTAAATTACAGATACCAGGCCCTACTGCAGACCTGTTCATTTAGATTCCCCATATTTTGGGTCCAGCAATTTTTCTATGTGTGTTTATGTGAGTGCTTCAAATATAATATCAGGTTTGGAAATGACTGATTGAGAGTAAAATCCAGGAGCATGTTATTCAGAGACATACACAGAAAAGCCCTGCTGAGAATTGCAAGCATTCTATCTGAGTGAAAATAAAACGAAGGAATGGACTTGCTTATTAAATTGTCCACTCAGAGTTCCACTTCATCAAATTTACCACCAAAGATAAATTTAATAAACTTATTTACAAATTCTAAGTAATTTTGTGGAGGAAGGAAGAAGGCTAGGGAAAATTACATGTAGATGTTTTACACACATGCTTGTATTTGGAATGCTCCAGATGTCTTCATTTACAGAGATCCACTATAGCTAAAATTACATCCCTGGCAGAAAGTTATAGAGGGGATCAGCCTGGACAGTAATATTTTTAAAGGATGTATAGATCATCTGTTCCATCCCCTTTCATAATCCAAGAATAGGCTCTATAATATCCGAGACAGAGATGATCATATAGCAGGGGGATCTTCAGTGATTGTTGCTGGGTAGTATTGATCAAAAAGGAAATGCACTGTGCTACAGGAGAGAATGCATGAGGATATGCAATAAAGAGACAAAACAACTGAGGGTTAGTGATTAGAGGGTTTGTAAAAATATAAACATGTGGTTAAATCTGCTCGGAAATGTGTGTGTTATGTTTACAGAAACATAAGGCAATAAATGAGCGGATTCTAGAGAGCAGATCTTAACCAGTGAGCTCTATAAAGCCAGAGAAGTTAAGGACAAAGTGGTTGTCAGGTGCCTGCATCTCAGTGACCACATAAATGGGAGGAATCAAAGACACAGTTGGAGTCCACACAAGAGGGAAGGAGACCTCCACTGCAGAGAAAAGTACACTCCATACTCTCTTTGGTTGCCCTGGTGACAGGACCCTTCTCACATGCTAATGGCTTTGTAATGAGCACAAACACTTGAAAATAAAATAAATGGGGCTCAATGGTGAAAGCAAGACAATCCTGAGAGTTCTGTGCAGGGAGGGCTCAGGGTGGGCTATGGGTGATTGTCAGAGGACACCATATGGTCAGCGAGGGAGATATGAGGAGGGAAATAAGGATCTCAAGGGAGGGGCAGACTAATGACAGCTAATGCCTTGGACAAGCAATGTGTCTGCCATTTCTCTTTCTTACATGCTGCAGACTAGAAAACCAAAATTAAGTGCTAATGAGTCCATATCAATTTCCCTGTTCCCTTATTGCCCTCCCTGTGAGGAAGGTAGCCCAGTCAGGGAGACACAGCTAAAGCTCAGTCTCAGCAAGCTGGAATTTCACAGAGTGATCATGGTGGGCTCTGCCTGGACAGTTCTCTCTCCCACCTGCCACCCTGAAGAGATCAAGTGCGTGGAACTGATATAAAAAAGTCTCTGGTGTTTGGTGTTCAACGTGAACCTGTCTAAGCCATAATTCCTTTCAGCAATTACTACTCCAGCTGTCATGGAGGTGAACATGTAGTATAAACCTCATAAACATCTATAATTGGTCAATTATGCATAAACAAAAAGACCTCCAGAAATGTGAGTGGGCCTCATCTAATCAGATGAAGGTCTCAAGAGCAAAGATGGATTTCCTGGAGAAAAAGGAATTCTTCCATAAGGCTGTAGCACAGAAATTCTACCTCAGTTTCCAGCCAGCTTGCCTGTCCTATAAATTTCAGATATGCCAGCTCTCAGAGTTACATAAGACAAATCCTACAAATAAATATCTTCATGCATTGATAGATAAAGACAACTATACATGTATCTAGGAAAGGATACTGGGTATGATGTAGTGATATAAAATAAAAATATATTTGGTTTTTGCCTGATTCTTAGCACATAACTCCCAAAACCCCTGAAATCTTCAAAGTGCTAAGTGTCCTTTTGTATTCTAAGGACACTAATGGTAGGGGGCTCATAGAGTGCCTCAGGGCAGGGGCTGGTTGCCAGAAGAACCAATTTTGTGATTATATGATTAAAAGAGTGAGCCCCACATCTCCTTTACACCATGAGAGAGGCTGATTGTCAGGTTGGTTACCAATGGCTAACAGTGTAGTCAACCATGCCTGTGTAACGAATCCATGTACAAGTCCAAAGGACAGAGTTCAAGAAGCTGCCAGGTAGCTGAACATCTGCAGCTGTGGGGGGTGGGGCACAGTAGGGAAGCCCACTTCCCCCAACAGCTGGTCATCTGCATCTCATCACCTGTGTGCACCTCCATCCTTTGTCCTGACCCTTGTCACAGTGGGTAAGCATAAGTTCTGAGGGCCTCTCACAAACTAATCAAACACAAAGAGTGGGTTCAGGAACACCAATTTAAGGCTGGTGGGTCCAAGGCACAGGCTGTACCCTGAGGGCCACAACCGGTATCTGAAGTTAGGACATTCTTGGGGACTGAACCCTCAACCTGTGCGATGTGACTCTAACTCCAGGTGGACGATGTCAGAATTGAAATGAACTATGGGGCATGTGGCTGGTGTCTGCTGCAGAATTGGCTGTTGGTGTGAAAAAAACCCACACATTTGGTCACAGGAACATTCTGGGCCATGTCAAGTGTTGAGAGTAGAGAAAGGAAAGTTCTCTTGTTTTACAATTATGTGTGTGTGTATCTGTGTGTGTGTGTGTGTGTGTGTGTGTGTATCTCCACATACTGTTTTCTTCATTTACAATTATATATATATATAAATCCACATACTGTTTATGCATTATATAATTATGAAACATAGATAGATACGTTTCTATTGTTTATACAGCATGGATATATAATGACAATTATATCTTTTCAGAAATTTCTTCTTTGAGACTTGAAACCTGATATGTGGTCACTTATACCCATTGGCTTTAGTTCTGTCTTCTGATGCTATGACGAATAACCTTTATGCAGTCTAATTATCTGGGAAAATAACTCAGTGTTCTGCCTTCGGAACCTAGTACTCTATGGCTCACAGTGGGTGACTGCCCTTGGAAAAGCCCTCTTCACAGACCTTGCCCTTAAAGCTGCTGCCAAGTAGATTAAGTACTACCTGCACCTCTGGCTCATTGGACTGGACCAAGATGACTTCTTCCTGGAAAGAGCGAAGCCAATCAGATTTGATCTTTTGCAGCTGTGAGGGGTGGGGGCATGGATCAGTGAAGTTCTGGGCAGCCACACTTCTCCACATGCTGATGTACAGGGAAAAACACCTGCCAATAAGCCAGGTGTTGTGATGCATGCGTATAATCCAAGCACTCTGGGAAGCTGAGTTAGGAAGATTGCAAGTTCACAAGTCCACCCTTAGAGACTTAGCAAGACCACGTCTCAAAATTAAAAAAAAAAAAAGGCCTGGGCATATAGCTCAGTGTTAAGACCCTGGATTCAATCTCCAGTACCACCAAAAAAAACCAAACAAACAAAACAAACAGAAAAAACCCCCTCTTGATAGCAGAGAGGAACAAATCCCCCTGAAAATGCAGAGTGTAAGCTCTGTACCTACACCCTTTCCCCTTCTTCCTGAACTCAGTTCTAGTGAGTACTGTATCCGATGCAACATCCTCCCCGTGGGTTCTGTGATTGAGCTCTGGGACAGCTCTGAATCTCCCTTTATACACTCTTCTCTCCAGACAATAAGAGGGCTTAAGTTACTTGCAGCCAAATGCCGGCTCACAGTGATGCTGACTCTGTTGCCTGGCAACATGACCATGTTGGAGAGGTTCTATTGCTGATGCCATAAGCAGAGGATGGAGCAAGTGTCAAAGGGTCATGAGATGCTAACTCTGAGAGAAGTTCAGTCTGAAAGGACACTTTGCAAAGGGTCAAGTTGAGGACTTAGTGGGTTATTGCAGAAAATTTAAGCCCAGAGTATGATAATGCCCAGAGACAATAGCTAACCATTACAGAGCTTTTTCCATGTGTTGGGCATGGCCCTTGGGTTTTACATCTATTACTTCACTTACTTCCCACTTTAACAGGAGATGTCTGCCATTTTTATTCCCATTTCACTTACAAAAATTGGGACAAATCTTCTTTGCCAAACTGTGGCTAAAAAAAGAAATGAGAGCCAACATTCAGTCCATTGTAGCAAGAAGCTTATTCCTCCCAATTAGTAAACAAGATGTTCTCTGTTCTTGCTATATGTACAAAATTCTAACCCTAATTTTAGGTCCAAGTGATGCCAACTATCTATTTAAAAAAATATTGTGCCCTATATCTGTTTCTAAGGCAACAAATAGAATGGGGAAGGACAGCATCCAATCGTTTATGTCAGAAATTAAGAAGATCATCCCCCCTTTCCAAGCCAGAATGTCCTTCATCTGTAAACACAGGGGAAAGCTGTTATAATTTTATACTTGCTGCATAACAAATGGTCTTTATTCTCTCATCACGTCATTATGGGTCTCAGGATACATTTTCTATTCCTGGAATCATGGCTAAATGCTCTTTAAGTGGTGAAAAGTGATCTCTAAGTGGGCTTAAGTTGTGAAATGTACATTATCTGAATGGTGAATTTGGCTGAAATAGATAAACAGATGGCTGAGGCCCTGTTTCAGTTTCTAAAAGTAAAACAAAGTAGAAAGAAGAAAGAAGAAACATAATACATAAAGCAGGGAGATGCTCAGTTTGGATAACCTTGTGTGTCAAAAATGTCTCTATTTACACAGAAGCCATTTGAATATCTACTCTTCTCCTCAAATGCAAAAGCGAACTTTGAATATTTCTCATTTTCACTTAAAAATACAATGTAAAAAAGGGAGCAGAGTAAACAGAATACTAAGGCAAATCAAATAATATAAAAGAGCATTTGATCAGGTCTTCTCGGTATAAATCACCATTCCAATTCCCTTGGAGAAGAGGCCAGGCATCCATACAATGCTTACAGATTTCATTCATTTTTGTAACTATCACTGTGTAGTGCAGAAGTCAGAGTTGTTCACCTGTGTTTTGGATCCTCCTTTATAAGGACCACTTCGATTTATTAACAGACATCTTGAGTTCAAGAGAAAATTAAAAAAAAAATCTTCATTCTAAGTGTAGATGATTTATTCACCTCTCTACCTTCTCTCCTGCCAAATCCTGACCCCATAATATAAATCATATCTTTTATAAGATGAGTGTGAAAAAAGAAAATAGCATAATAATTAGTAGGGCATGTGTTCTTTTTGCAAAGATGTGGCACTCATTTTCAGTCATTATTTTTCTTAGTTTCCCAGCTATAGAATCTAAAAGAATTGTAGTTTTATTGGTAAGAATGCTGGGGAGAAGCAATCAGGCAAAATAAATGGTGGTCTTGTGCTTAATATAAACATGACAGGTGGGTGGGTGGGTAAAGGGATGGGTAGGTGGCTGGATGTATGGATGGCTGGGTGGATGGATGAGAGGGTTGAGTGTGTGGGTGGATAGATTGATGAATACATGGATAAGGAATGAATGAACAGATAGATAATCACACCAGGTTGATCTCAGATTTTCTGGACAATGTGCTATTGCCACTAAGAACATTGTAACTTTTCATGAAGATGTTTAAGGATCCAAACCAGCATATGCTACAGCACAGTCTAGCAGATGGTTCTGAGCCAATGCAAGAAGCTGACAGAGGCTGAATCATGGCCACATCCAGATATGACAAGTGGGGAGAAGAACAAAAGGAAGGAAAGAGGGAAAAGGGTACAAGGATTAATGAAAGCCAATAAACGCTGCTACTTCTGACAGAAATAATTTTAATGAGAATGTCTGTGATTAAAAAGCATGCCACTAAAAAAATTTTTTTTAAATAAAAAGCATGCCTTCTTCTTTATCCCCCTTTTCCCTATCTAGTTCTCCTCTCTTTTGAATACTATCTCTCTTTTTCTTTTTTTTTAAACATAATATCTATTCTACCCCTTTGTCCTTATTTACACTTATGGTTTCTCATATCAGAGAAACAATTTGATGTGCACTAATAAGTGTCTGATTTATTTCACTTAATAGTATGTTCTCAAGGAACATCCATTTATGTTTACAATGTACCATTACATGTTCTTGGTAAAAATAAAAAATTAAAAAATAAATAAATAAATAAAAAGCATGCCACTGACATTTCCCCATCCACTCCCAACCACTTCCAATGTGCTCCCTGGGCACAGCTTTCCTGTTTGTGTGCTGCCCCCTCCTCTGGCACTGGCCCTTTGAAATTGGACATCCTTTCAAGTGTGAGAAGCCAGGTCAGGCCTCTGTCTGAAAGGGTGCCTGCAGGCTCCCTTTCTCTCTGAAGATTTCTCCCTCATCTTTGATCTCACCATCAGCAAGATACATTGTCCTGCAACCAGGTAGTTGCCTACTTCTGGGAACTTAAGCAAAGTTATGTTTGCTTCAAAGGTACACAGCAAACCACTGTCAAATTTCTATGATGTCAAGGGAGTTGGACAAAGGGGGAAATTACAAGACATTTCTCCTCATCATCCCAGGAGATAACCCTTGCTCTCCAAATATGCCAATTTTTTTCAAATATTCTAAATTCTGATCTCTTTCCAAATTAAATTAGAGAAACAATCTATGCCCTTAGATGCCTGGTCATGTTCTTGGCTCCGTGCCTTTGTTCTTTCTTTTCTCTTTTGGTCTGTCCCCATTGACAGGCAGACCGAGCCTGTCTTGTTTCAACACTGTATTCCCAAAGTCTAACTCAGTGCTGTCACTATGGCGGGGGGGGGGGGTCCTCAATAAATATTAGTTGAATAAATGAATGAAAGAGGCATATGCAGTAGGGAGAAGAATGAATCTTATTAAACTTAGTCTGATATTAGAATAGGATTAGAAAAATCCTTTGGGGTTCACAGCTTATTAATAAACAGTTGCATGATATTAAACTATGACGACAGGGAGGGGGAAGAACACTAGCTCATTATTCTGGTATTTCCCTCATAACATAAAGCCAATGAATAAGCTGCATTTAGAGGAGGCAGACAATATATTTAAGCAATGTAAATATCAACATTAGTACTCAGTCTTCATGCAATCTAATTTACTAACTAACACAATTCATCATAACTGGAGTATCTTTTTGCTTATAGGAATCATAAAAACTGACTTGATTTATTGCCTTTTTCCCTTCTGTATTCTCTGGGAAAAATCAGTTACACATGAGTCTATTTCTTTAGGGAAAAAGACCCTTGTCATCAGTGCATCTGCAAACACAAACTTACTTTCCAGTCTACAAGAAAGACCATACAAGGAGAGTTTAATCAATCGCTACATCAGTTCTTTGCATATTTTTTTTAATTTTTTATTTTTACCAAGAACATGTATTGGTACGTTGTATACATAATGATCATAATCAACATGGTTATTTTGTACCTGTACATGATACATCTTGGTTTTCCCCCCTCTTCCCCCCTTCCCCTCCCCTCCCTTCCATTCACCCACCCCTCCCTATTTGCAACAAGTGTAGCTACATTTTACCATTTTTTCCCCTTTCATCTTACTTTTCTTTTAACCTTCTTCTTTATCCCCCT